>JANJGN010003311.1:2500-45000 GCA_026770705.1 Isurus oxyrinchus
GCGCCATAAGACTAATAATTAACCTGAAAGACCAGTCATTCCACTCGAACAGCCAGGCAGCCAACAAAAAGCCACCTTAACTTTGCAAAACGACCCTCGTAAGAGGAACGTGGAGTGGGGGGTGGGGGGGTTGGTGCTTAGGAGCAGGGGTAGGACATTCGGCCCCTCGAGCCAGCTCTGCCATTCGACATGATCGTGGCTGATCTGACTGTGGCCTCAACTTCACTCGGCTGCCTGCAAGCCCCCACACTCCACAACCCCCATAACCCTCGTCGATCAGAACTCTGTCTAACTCGGCCTCGGATGTATTCAGCGACCCAGCCCCCGCCACTCTCGTGGGGGGGGGTGGTGGGGGGGTTTGGGGGGGTGGGGAAGAGAATCCCATGGATCGACCGCCCCCCCACTCCCCGGGAGAGAAGGAATCCCTCCCCGTCTCCCTCTTCCGCGGCAGACAGGATGTCACAATCCTCACCAGACGCCAACTTTGACACCACGCCGCCTAAAGAGATAGGAAGTCAGGTGGCCCAAAGCTTCAGTCAAAGCGCTTTGGTTTCAGGGAGAGTCTCAAAGGAGGGGGAGAGGGGCAGCGAGCTTCGGGGGAGGGATTCCAGAGCCCGGGGCCCCAGGGCACTGCCGCCAATGGCGGAGCAATTAAAACCCGGGGTGCTGACGGGGCCAGGGATGAGAGGGGCGCGGATATCCGATGGGCCGTAGGACTGGAGGGGGGTGCAGAGGAGATTCACCAGGATGTTGCCTGGGATGAAACATTTAAGTCATGAAGAGAGGTTGGATAGAGTTGGCCTTGTTTTCGTTGGAGCAGAGAAGACTGAGGGGCGACCTGATCGAGGTGGACAAGATTATGAGGGGCATGGACAGGGTGGATAGGGAGCAGCTGTTCCCCCTGAGTTGAAGGGTCAGTCACAAGGGGGACACAAGTTCAAGGTGAGGGGCAGGAGGTTTAGTGGGGGGGGATGTGAAGGAAAAGCTTTTTTACCCAGAGGGTGGTGACGATCTGGAATGCGCTGCCTGGGAGGGTGGTGGAGGCGGGTTGCCTCACATCCTTTAAAAAGCACCTGGATGAGCACTCGGCACGTCCTAACATTCAAGGCTATGGGGCCGAGCGCTGGTCAATGGGGTGAGGTAGGTAGGTAGGTCAGGTGTTTCTCACGTGTCGGCACAGACTCGATGGGCTGAAGGGCCTCTTCTGCGCCGTTGTGAATCTGGGAGGAATGGGGGGGGGGGGGGGGTGGGGGGGGGGGCGGTGGTGTGCGGGGGAGGGGGGTGGGGCTGGGTGGCCGGGGCCAAGGCAAGATTTGAAAACGAGGATGAGAATTTAAAATCGAGATTTTTTTTTTGACCGGGAGCCAGGGTAGGTCAGCGAAGGCAGCGGGGGGGTTGGGAGGGGGGGGGGCGTGACGGGTGAACGGGCGGGGGTTTTTTGAAAATGGGCAGCAGAGTTTTTGGATGGGCTCGGGTTTACGGAGGGCGAAAGGTGGGTGGGAGGAGGGGGAGGGAGTAAGGCTGGAGGAAGAAGTAAGGGTGTCTGAAGGAGTCAGGAAGTGGGGGGGGGGGGGAGCGGGGAGGACGAAGCGGGGGTGGAGCCCGGGAGAGGGTGGAGGACCAAGGGGCTGGCGGGAGTCTGGGTTGATGGGGGAGGGGGGGGCTGTAGAAGGGATTCCAATGGGAGGAGGGGTCCAGAGGAAGAAAGGGGCCTGGGGGGGGGGTGGATTGGTTGGGGTGGGGAAGGGAGGGAGGCGGTGTTGTCCAGACGAAGGTACAAGGGAGGGCTCTGATGAGTCCACAACTGCTTCCTGGGGAGTGAGAGCATTGGAATAGTCGACCCCAGAGGCGAAGAGCCGAGGGAAGGGTGCAGTGTCTAGCTAAAGGAAGCGAAGTGTGCAAATGCCCAAGTAAGGCGCTAATCCAGGGGACTGGGGGACGTAGAAAGAAACGACAAAGGTACGTAAGGGAGGAACCCATACAGCCCCCTCGAGCCAGCTCCGCCATGCGACTCAAGATCGTGGCTGAACTTACGCAGCATCGTCGAAAAGAGGAAGGGTCTTGCCGAAGCTTTTTGTCCTGGCCAATCGAATCAAAAGAAAAATACATTTCCGCCGACGGCATTTTGGTGACGCCACGTTTTTTTTCAGACGGCCGTGATTGTGAACGGCTTGGACGCTTTTTGCCCCCCCCCCCCCCAACTCCCCCCCCCCAAAACCTTGTTTCTGGCATCCCTTCGTTTTGAGGCCGCTCAGGCCTTCAGCTCCCTGAGGCAGCTCTCTCGCCTTCAAGGGAGCTTTCCGTGAGCGCTAACCACACCCCCCCTCCCGTGACCGCGTCTGACTTCAGCGCCTGCCCCCTCGCCCCCACCCCCCCAACCCGCCAACGCCCCCAACCCCCCCCCCCCCACCCCCCTCCCCCACCACCGGCGGCGCTGAGCCTTTCAAAATATAAAACGGTGGGCTCGGCAACCCAGCGCGGGAGTTCAGGACAGACCCTCGTCGCCCAGAGGCCGGTGAGAAGATGGACCCCCCCCCCTCCCACAGGGCGCAGTTAGAGGCGAACGGTGTGGATGTAGGTCAGGGGGAACCGCTGGAGAAAGGAACGGAAGGACGTGTTGATGCGGCGGGTGGTGGGGGTGGGGGGAGGTGGTGGTGGTGTGGATGAAAGCTGGGGGTGGGACAAGGCTCGCGTGGGGCGTGGGCCCGTTTCTGCGCGGCACGATCCTCCGCAACTCCGGGTGCGTTTCACGAGCTCCGCTTTCCTGTCTCGCTCACGTACACCTCCTCCCCACCCCCCCACCCCACTCCCCCCTCCCCGCTCCTCCCCCTCCAGGATGGAGAGCAGCCGCAGCAAAGACACGCCCTTCACCGACTGCACCTACATGAGGGACGTCCAGCGCAGAATGGACAGCGACTACAAGGTAAAGTCTCGACGATGCTGTGTTTCCATCCGCCTGAGCCGGGGCGGGTGGGGGGGTGGCGGGGGGTGGGGCGATTCGCCCCCCCCTCCCCCGCTCGAACGGAGGCTTTTGAAAAAAATATATTCATCCGCGGGGATCGCTGGCGGAGGCCAGCGTTTATTGCCCATCCCTAACTGCCCCCTCGTCCAGAAGGGGCATTTAAGAGCCAACCACGTCGCTGTGGGGGTCTGGAGCCACGTGTAGGCCAGACCGGGTAAGGACGGTAGATTTCCCCTTCCCTAAGGGAACAGCTCCTGACGGTCTGGAATGCGCTGCCTGGGAGGGTGGTGGAGGTGGGTTACCCTTACATCCTTTAAAAAGTACCTGGATGAACACTTGGCACGTCATAAGCTGGTTCCCGAGTGAACCAGATGGGTTTTTTTATGACCATCGGCGATGGTTTCATAGTTATCGTCAGGCTTTTAATTCCAGACTTTTATTGAATTCGAATCAATCGAGGCATAGATGACAAAAGTAGGGAGGTCATGTTGGAGTTGTACAGAACCTTGGTGAGGCCACAGCTGGAGTACTGTGTGCAGTTCTGGTCGCCACATTATAGGAAGGATGTGATGGCACTGGAGGGGGTGCAGAGGAGATTCACCAGGATGTTGCCTGGGATGAAACATTTAAGTTATGGAGAGAGGTTGGTTAGACTTGAGTTGTTTTCGTTGGAGCAGAGAAGACTGAGGGGGCGACCTGATCGAGGTGTACAAGATTATGAGGGGCACGGACAGGGTGGATAGGGAGCAGCTGTGTCCCCTTAGTTGAAGGGTCAGTCATGAGGGGACACAAGTTCAAGGTGAGGGGCAGGAGGTTTGGGGCGGATGTGAGGGAAAAGCTTTTTTACCCAGAGGGTGGTGAGGGTCTGGAATGCGCTGCCTGGGAGGGTGGTGGAGGCGGGTTGCCTCACATCCTTTTAAAAAGTACCTGGATGAGCACCTCGGCACGTCCTAACATTCAAGGCTATGGGCCCGAGCGCTGGTCAATGGGATTAGGTAGGTAGGTCAGGTGTTTCTCACGTGTCGGTGCAGACTCGATGGGCCGAAGGGCCTCTCTCTGCACCGTGTGATTCTGTGATTCTGAGGCGTCAACCTGGTGAAGCTATAACACAGATTGCCAGCCTTGCGACAATACCCACTACACCGCTGCCTCACCGCCCCTCCCCTTCCAGGCTGCGGCCACAGAGGACAAGGGAGGACTTGCATTTGCATGGCGCCTGCCGTAACCCCGGGGTGCCCCGAAGCCACTCGCCCACAGCCAATGGAGCGCCCTTCCCATCCACGCGCAAAGCCGCTGCTGAAACCTGGGGAGCGCGGCAGCCGATTTGCGCAGAGCAAGATCCCGCAGGGAATCCATTTTCCCCATTCGCCCCCAAAGCCCCTTCAAGGACCCCGCTGCTCCACATTAGTTTCCGCAGCGCCCCCCCCCCCCCCCCCCACCCCCCCCCCACCCCCCCACCCCCCAACCCCCCAACCCCCCGGCAAAATGGGGCAATGACCAGGCCCCCTGTTTGTGTCTTTCCCGGCAGGTGTTGGTCGAGGGACAACTGTCGGGCCCCAGGTCACCCGGGGATGAGCTCTCCCTCCGTCCGATGGAGACCAATAGGATCTTTTACATTCCCCCCCCCCACCACCCGACAGGGCCCAGGGCCCTCGGTTTTAAAGTCTCGCCCCAAAGAGGCCCACCTCCGGCAGTGCTGTACTCCCCACCACCCCACCCCCCTGCCCAGCACTGGCACCATGACTGGGTCGTGCACGGGTTGGCGCATTTAAATTACCCCAGGGTGAGCGGCCCGCGGAGAGGATTTAAAGGGCCCCAAAACGGAAAAAAGAAATTGCCCCCGTGCTGGAGGAGAAGCAAATTGGCCGGAACGTCCAAAGCCCCCGGGCCGGGGCTCGAACCCGGCAACCTCTCCTGACTCAAGAGGCAAAGCGAGAGGGACCGAGCCGCCGCTAAACGCCACTTCAGCCGCCGGAGCCATTTTGGGACGCTACCCCTCGCAACCCCAAAGAGCGGCCGTAGTTTCCCCTTCTGAAGGAGCGCTGCCCTCCCCCCACAGAAACCCCCCTCCCCCCCCCCCCACCACTCCCACCCCCCCCTAGCCCATTGCCTGCTCCTTTCCAAATTTTTATTGCTGAAAAGAGAGACGTTTCAGAGGATCTTGCGCTCGCCAGGACAAATGCAAGAGTGCCAAAATTCAAACGCTCACAACAATTTAAACTACAGGAGTCTGGGGAAGGGGAGGGGGGGAGTCTATGGTTCTCCGTTGCCCCTCCCTGTGGCAACGCCTGAGCCAATCAGGGCCGACCTGCCAGCCAATCAGCAGCCTGTTCTCCTGCAGTATAAACTCTTGTGTTCCTTTGAAATTTGGCACTCTTGTGTTTGTCCTGATGAGTGCAGGACCGAATGCTTCGACGCTGTGTCTCTCTTTTCGAGCATATGCAAGTTTCTGCCCACCAAGCGACAATTACATTTTTCTTGCTGAAAATATGTCTTCCCCCCCCTTCCTTTTTAAATGGACTCTCAATTCTGCTTCTGCATGGTTTCTGGTTGGTCACTTCCGGTCCTGTGTGTAAAAAAAAAAATAAATCACAGAATCATACAGTGCAGAAGAGGTTCTTCGGCCCATCGAGTCTGTACTGACATGTAAGAATCACCTGACCTACCTACCTAATCCCATTGACCAGCGCTCGGCCCATAGCCTTGAATGTTAGGACGTGCCGAGTGCTCATCCAGGTACTTTTTAAAGGATGCGAGGCAACCCGCCTCCACCACCCTCCCAGGCAGCGCATTCCAGACCCTCACCACCCCTCTGGGTAAAAAAGTTTTCCTCACATCCTCCCTAAACCTTCTGCCCCTCACCTTGAACTTATGTCCCCCTCATGACTGACCCTTCAACTCAGGGGAACAGCTGCTCCCTATCCACCCTGTCCATGCCCCTCATAATCTTGTACACCTCGATCGGGTCGCCCCTCAGTCTTCTCTGCTCCAACGAAAACAACCCAAGTCTATCCAACCCTCTCTCCATAACTTTAAATGTTTCATCCCAGGCAACATCCTGGTGAATCTCCTCTGCACCCCCCTCCAGTCGAATCCCTCAACCTCTCCCTTGTTCTTTTGATGCGGCCCTTAAACTGATGCCCCCTAAGTACCCACTCACCGACCAGCGGGTGTAACTTCTCTGGGATCCCTTTATAGAATCCCATTGTGATTTTGAAGCCCTCTATCAGATCCCCTCTTTAACCTTCCCCCGGTCCTAATGAAAGAATTGTCAGCTTCCCTTTGTCTTTCCACATACCTGAAGTGTGGGAATGTCCACTGCCTGCTGCCTGAAAACGCACCCGCTCTACAACACCGAATACTGAGTGAACCTCGACCCTCTTTCTGTGCTTTAGACCCCCTGCCCAGTGAGTTACTTGCTGTGTGACAGGGGCGACAAGGCTGCAGGCTCCATCCCCGCCACACTGCTTCTCCCGACCCTCTGGTGTCTCTAACCTGAACGCATCAGTCCCAAACCACCACCTGGAATAGTTTTAAGTAATACCGACTGCAGATGCACACACACAAGTACACACACTCGCATACACAGACACAGATACAAATACACACTATCTCACACATACAGACACACACATACACATGGACATGTGCGTGCACACACACGCACACTCTCACATGCAGAGACACACACACACACACAGACAATCACATGCACACACACACTCTGACTCACACACACAATCACACACACACACACTCTCACACAGAGAGACAGACACACACACTCTGACTCACACACACACACAAACTCTCTGACTCACACACACACTCACACACAGATAAACATACTCTCACACGCAGAGACACACACTCACTGACTCACACACACACACTTTCTGACTCATGCACACACACATGCACATACACACACACACACACACGCACACACAGACTAGACCAGGGAGTGTGAGACAGTGCTGTCCATTGAAAATTTCCTACAAGACATCTCTCTGGTTATCAGCAGGGCTCTGCGGATGAATAACCATCTATCCCAAGGGGTGGTTCGCAGGCCAAGGCCACACTTCTCCTACCTACAAAACACCTCGACCCATGTCAGCTCTGAACCTTCACGTCTCTGAGAAATACAGTCTCCAAGCTTGCCAAAACGCCCTCCATCCACCAACACAAAACCCTTCCCCTATGACTGGAGCCCCTGCTATTACCCTTTGCCATTGAGAAGGTGATGGTGAACTGCCATCTTGAACTGCTGCAGTCCCTGTGATATAGGTACACCCACCGTGCTGTTAGGGAGGGAGTTCCAGGATTTTGACCCGGCGACAGTGAAGGAACGGCCGATATATTTCCAAGTCAGGATGGCAAGTGGCTCAGAGGGGGTCTTCCAGGTGGTGGTGTTCCCCGTGTGTCTGCTACCCTCGTCCTTCTAGACAGTAGCGATCGTGGGTTTGAAAGGTGCTGTCGAAGGAGCCTTGGTGATGGTACACACACTGCTGCTCCTGTGCGTCGGTGTTGGAGGGAGTGAATGTTGGTGGATGGGGTGCCGATCGAGCGGGGGCTGCTTTGTCCCGGATGGTGTTGAGCTTCTCGAGTGTTGTGGGAGCTGCACTCACCCAGGCAAGTGGGGGGAGTGTCCCATCGCACTCCTGACTTGTGCCTTGTCGATGGTGGACAGGCTTTGGGGAGTCAGGATGTGAGTTATTTCCTCACGTTGCATGTCGCACAGCCAACTCTTCCTGGACGGTGAGGGTGGGGGCAGAATGTAACCCCCAACCACCCCCCCTCCGGCCCTGCCTCGCCATATCTTGGGGCTGTTGACCTCACAATGCGCCTGCTATTAATGGGAGCACTTGACTGACCAGACAATTGAAGTGGAACCATTTAGACAGAGCCTTCCATCCAGCGACAGTCAAGGCAGGCCGAACAGCAGCATGCTGGTTGTAAGTCTCTTCAGACCTTCCTCAATGTACAGGATAATGGACCTGTGTCTCTCAGTACCCCCTCTCCCTCAGGGAGATATCTGTACACTGACTGGTGTCTCTCAGTCCCCTCTCTGTCAGGGATATATCTGTACACTGACTGGTGTCTCTCAGTCCCCTCTCTCTCAGGGAGATATCTGTACACTGACTGGTGTCTCTCAGTCCCCTCCCCCTCAGGGAGATATCTGTACACTGACTGGTGTCTCTCAGTCCCCTCTCTCTCAGGGGGATATCTGTACACTGACTGGTGTCTCCCAGTCCCCTCTCTCTCAGGGAGATATCTGTATACTGACTGGTGTCTCTCAGTCCTTTCTCTCTCAGGGAGATATCTGTACACTGACTGGTGTCTCTCAGCCCCCTCTCCCTCAGGGAGATATCTGTACACTGACTGGTGTCTCTCAGTCGCCTGTCTCTCAGGGAGATATCTGTACACTGACTGGTGTCTCTCAGCCCCCTCTCCCTCAGGGAGATATCTGTACACTGACTGGTGTCTCTCAGTCGCCTGTCTCTCAGGGAGATATCTGTACACTGACTGATGTCTCTCAGTCCCCTCTCTCTCAGGGAGATATCTGTACACTGACTGGTGTCTCTCAGTCCCCTCCCCCTCAGGGAGATATCTGTACACTGACTGGTGTCTCTCAGTCCCCTCTCTCTCAGGGAGATATCTGTACACTGACTGGTGTCTCTCAGCCCCCTCTCCCTCAGGGAGATATCTGTACACTGACTGGTGTCTCTCAGTCGCCTGTCTCTCAGGGAGATATCTGTACACTGACTGGTGTCTCTCAGTCCCCTCTCTCTCAGGGAGATATCTGTACACTGACTGGTGTCTCTCAGTCCCCTCTCTCTCAGGGAGATATCTGTACACTGACTGGTGTCTCTCAGTCCCCTCTCCCTCAGGGAGATATCTGTACACTGACTGGTGTCTCTCAGTCCCCTCTCTCTCAGGGAGATATCTGTACACTGACTGGTGTCTCTCAGTCCCCTCTCTCTCAGGGAGATATCTGTACACTGACTGGTGTCTCTCAGTCCCCTCTCCCTCAGGGAGATATCTGTACACTGACTGGTGTCTCTCAGTCCCCTCTCTCTCAGGGAGATATCTGTACACTGACTGGTGTCTCTCAGTCCCCTCTCTCTCAGGGAGATATCTGTACACTGACTGGTGTCTCTCAGTCCCCTCTCTCTCAGGGAGATATCTGTACACTGACTGGTGTCTCTCAGTCCCCTCTCTCTCAGGAAGATATCTGTACACTGACTGGTGTCTCTCAGTCCCCTCTCCCTCAGGGAGATATCTGTACACTGACTGGTGTCTCTCAGTCCCCTCTCTCTCTCAGGGAGATATCTGTACACTGACTGGTGTCTCTCAGTCCCCTCTCCCTCAGGGAGATATCTGTACACTGACTGGTGTCTCTCAGTCCCCTCTCCCTCAGGGAGATATCTGTACACTGACTGGTGTCTCTCAGTCCCCTCTCCCTCAGGGAGATATCTGTACACTGACTGGTGTCTCTCAGTCCCCTCTCCCTCAGGGAGATATCTGTACACTGACTGGTGTCTCTCAGTCCCCTCTCCCTCAGGGAGATATCTGTACACTGACTGGTGTCTCTCAGTCCTCTCTCTCTCAGGGAGATATCTGTACACTGACTGGTGTCTCTCAGTCCCCTCTCCCTCAGGGAGATATCTGTACACTGACTGGTGTATCTCAGTCCCCTCTCTCTCAGGGAGATATCTGTACACTGACTGGTGTCTCTCAGTCCCCTCTCTCTCAGGGAGATATCTGTACACTGGCTGGTGTCTCTCAGTCCCCTCTCTCTCAGGGAGATATCTGTACACTGACTGGTTTCTCTCAGTCCCTTCTCCGGGAAACTGATAAATAAAATTGTTCAGGGAATTTGTTTTTAAAATAGACAGGATGATATTAATGTCCTCTCTGATATTTCTCCTGGGCTTAGAAATTTGTGTTAACCTATCTGGAGCCTCATTTGCAATCCTGGAGGGTTGGCAACTCTGTCCCCCACAAACTGTCTCGGCTTCAGCCTGCCACAGCGTCCCCAACTCATCATCTGCTGGCCACAGTGTCACTCTGAAAGGTGAAGGTGGTGTCGAGTGGGGATGGTGGGAGCTGCGGTGCAGAGTTGGGAGGGAGTTCCAAGGTTGGGAGGGGTCCCGGGTTGTGGGGCTTAGAAACATAGAAACTAGGAGCCAGGAGTAAGGCCATTCGGCCGTTCGAGCCTGCTCCACTATTCATCATGATCGTGGCTGATTATCCAACTCAATAGCCCTGCTCCTGCTCTCTCCCCATATCCCTTTGATCCCTTTCACCCCAAGAGCTATATCTAACTCCTTCTTGGAAACATACAATGTTTTGGCCTCGACTACTTTCTGTGGTAACGAATTCCACAGGCTCACCGCTCTCCAGGTGAAGAAATTTCTCCTCATCTCAGTCCTAAATGGTCTACCCCGTATCCTCAGACTGTGACCCCCCTGGTTCTGGTCTAAGGTTGGTGGGGCGGGGTGGGGGGGGGGGGCGTGGTTTTCAGGGTTTGGGATGGATGTGGGTCCCGGGTTGTGAGTGGGAGAATGCAGTGGGGAGATCCCGATTTGGCTCCGGGTGGTGGAGGGCAGGGGGTGTCGCAGGCTGGGGGAGGGAGAGCCAGATCGGGTGTGTCGTCCCAGGTTGGTGGGGGGGGTGGGGGGGGGGGGGGGTTGCGGGGGGGGTTGGGGGGGTGGGGGGGGTGGGGGGTGGGGGGGCCGGGGTTGGAGGGTGGCGGGTAGGGAGGGGGCGGAGGTGGGTTTAGAGGCGGGGAGGGTTCCTGGGACTGGGAACTCACACCCCTGGCTCCCTGAGTCAGAGGCAAGGGCGAGACCAGTGGAGAACCATGGCAGGCTTTGAGTGCACAGCCGAGTACGAAAGTGCACGGTAAAACTTGGCTCGACTTAGTGGAGACCAGGGGAGGCCAGGCTGCTCTAGGGTCAGGTATTGGGAGCAGCGGAGGGCTAATGTGGGGGGAGGTGGAAGGGGCTGGTCGGCCCCATCAGGCTGGAAGCTTGAACGCCGGGTGACAATGCCGTGCCTTGGTGCAGAGTCGACTGCGTCTGAAGGAGCGTGAACGGATGCAGGCCGAGCAGAGGCGAGAGCAGCGAGCAGCACAGCCCCTGAACCGTCCCACCGGCTCCACCAGCCGTAACTACGACAGGCCGTGGATCAACGGGATGCCCGGCAACCGGAAGGTACAGACGTCAGGGACTGAGAACGGGAATATCGCCCTCTGCTTTCCCAGAGAAAGCAGCCCCAATGTACCTGGTAGAGAATAACAGCTCCGGCGTGTGCTACAGAGAATAGCAACTCCTGCACATATTATAGAGAATAGCAGCCCCTGTGTATATTATAGAGAATAGCAGTCCCTGTGTATATAACAGAGAATAGCAGCCCCTGTGTATATAACAGAGAATAGCAGCCCCTGTGTATATTATAGAGAATAGCAGCCCCTGTGTATATTATAGAGAATAGCAGTCCCTGTGTATATAACAGAGAATAGCAGCCCCTGTGTATATTATAGAGAATAGCAGTCCCTGTGTATATTATAGAGAATAGCAGTCCCTGTGTATATGACAGAGAATAGCAGTCCCTGTGTATATTACAGAGAATAGCAGCCCCTGTGTATATTATAGAAAATAGCAGCCCCTGTGTATATTATAGAGAATAGCAGCCCCTGTGTATATAACAGAGAATAGCAGTCCCTGTGTATATTACAGAGAATAGCAGCCCCTGTGTATATTATAGAGAATAGCAGCCCCTGTGTATATAACAGAGAATAGCAGCCCCTGTGTATATAACAGAGAATAGCAGCCCCTGTGTATATAACAGAGAATAGCAGTCCCTGTGTATGTTATAGAGAATAGCAGTCCCTGTGTATATAACAGAGAATAGCAGCCCCTGTGTATATAACAGAATAGCAGCCCCTGTGTATATAACAGAGAATAGCAGTCCCTGTGTATGTTATAGAGAATAGCAGCCCCTGTGTATATAACAGAGAATAGCAGCCCCTGTGTATATTACAGAGAATAGCAGCCCCAATGTATATTACAGAGAATAGCAGCCCCTGTATATATAACAGAGAATAGCAGTCCCTGTGTATATAACAGAGAATAGCAGACCCTGTGTATATAACAGAGAATAGCAGCCCCTGTGTATATTATAGAGAATAGCAGTCCCTGTGTATATAACAGAGAATAGCAGACCCTGTGTATATAACAGAGAATAGCAGCCCCTGTGTATATAACAGAGAATAGCAGTCCCTGTGTATATAACAGAGAATAGCAGTCCCTGTGTATATAACAGAGAATAGCAGCCCCTGTGTATATAACAGAATAGCAGTCCCTGTGTATATAACAGAGAATAGCAGCCCCTGTGTATATAACAGAGAATAGCAGTCCCTGTGTATATTACAGAGAATAGCAGCCCCTGTGTATATAACAGAGAATAGCAGCCCCTGTGTATATAACAGAGAATAGCAGCCCCTGTGTATATTACAGAGAATAGCAGCCCCTGTGTATATAACAGAGAATAGCAGCCCCTGTGTATATAACAGAGAATAGCAGCCCCTGTGTATATAACAGAGAATAGCAGCCCCTGTGTATATTACAGAGAATAGCAGCCCGTGTGTATATAACAGAGAATAGCAGCCCCTGTGTATATTACAGAGAATAGCAGCCCCTGTGTATATTATAGAGAACAGCAGTCCCTGTGTATATAACAGAGAATAGCAGCCCCTGTGTATATTGTAGAGAATAGCAGCCACTGTGTATATTACAGAGAATAGCAGCCCCTGTGTATATTACAGAGAATAGCAGCCCGTGTGTATATAACAGAGAATAGCAGCCCCTGTGTATATTACAGAGAATAGCAGCCCCTGTGTATATTACAGAGAATAGCAGTCCCTGTGTATATAACAGAGAATAGCAGCCCCTGTGTATATTACAGAGAATAGCAGTCCCTGTGTATATAACAGAGAATAGCAGCCCCTGTGTATATTACAGAGAACAGCAGTCCCTGTGTATATAACAGAGAATAGCAGTCCCTGTTTATATTACAGAGAATAGCAGTCCCTGTGTATATAACAGAATAGCAGTCCCTGTGTATATAACAGAGAATAGCAGCCCCAATGTATATTACAGAGAATAGCAGCCCCTGTGTATATAACAGAGAATAGCAGTCCCTGTGTATATAACAGAGAATAGCAGCCCCTGTGTATATTACAGAGAATAGCAGCCCCTGTGTATATAACAGAGAGTAGCAGTCCCTGTGTATATAACAGAGAATAGCAGCCCCTGTGTATATAACAGAGAATAGCAGCCCCTGTGTATATAACAGAGAATAGCAGCCCCTGTGTATATAACAGAATAGCAGTCCCTGTGTATATAACAGAGAATAGCAGCCCCTGTGTATATTACAGAGAATAGCAGCCCCTGTGTATTTTATAGAGAATAGCAGTCCCTGTGTATATTACAGAGAATAGCAGCCCCTGTGTATATTGTAGAGAATAGCAGCCCCTGTGTATATTATAGAGAATAGCAGTCCCTGTGTATATAACAGAGAATAGCAGTCCCTGTGTATATAACAGAATAGCAGTCCCTGTGTATATTACAGAGAATAGCAGTTCCTGTGTATATTACAGAGAATAGCAGTCCCTGTGTATATAACAGAGAATAGCAGTCCCTGTGTATATAACAGAGAATAGCAGCCCCTGTGTATATTACAGAGAATAGCAGCCCCTGTGTATATTACAGAGAATAGCAGCCCCTGTGTATATAACAGAGAATAGCAGCCCCAATGTATATTACAGAGAATAGCAACCCCTGTGTATATTACAGAGAATAGCAGCCCTTGTGTATATTATAGAGAATATCAGCCCCTGTGTATATAACAGAGAATAGCAGTCCCTGTGTATATAACAGAGAATAGCAGTCCCTGTGTATATAACAGAGAATAGCAGCCCCAATGTATATTACAGAGAATAGCAATCCCTGTGTATATAACAGAGAATAGCAGTCCCTGTGTATATAACAGAGAATAGCAGTCCCTGTGTATATTACAGAGAATAGCAGTCCCTGTGTATATAACAGAGAATAGCAGCCCCAATGTATATAACAGAGAATAGCAGTCCCTGTGTATATTACAGAGAATAGCAGCCCTTGTGTATATTATAGAGAATATCAGTCCCTGTGCGTATTGTAGAGAATAGCAGCCCCTGTGTAAATTATAGAGAATAGCAGCCCCTGTGTATATAACAGAGAATAGCAGCCCCTGTGTATATTATAGAGAATAGCAGCCCCTGTGTATATAACAGAGAATAGCAGCCCCTGTGTATATAATAGAGAATAGCAGCCCCTGTGTATATAATAGAGAATAGCAGTCCCTGTGTATATTATAGAGAATAGCAGCCCCTGTGTATATTATAGAGAATAACAGTCCCTGTGTGTATAACAGAGAATAGCAGCCCCTGTGTATATAATAGAGAATAGCAGCCCCTGTGTATATTATAGAGAATAGCAGTCCCTGTGTATATAGTAGAGAATAGCAGCCCCTGTGTATATTATAGAGAATAGCAGTCCCTGTGTATATAGTAGAGAATAGCAGCCCCTGTGTATATTATAGAGAATAGCAGTCCCTGTGTATATTATAGAGAATAGCAGCCCCTGTGTATATTATAGAGAATAGCAGTCCCTGTGTATATAGTAGAGAATAGCAGCCCCTGTGTATATTATAGAGAATAGCAGCCCCTGTGAAGGTTGTAGAGAATTGCAGCCCCTGTGCATATTATAGAGAAAACAGCCCCCAATGTATATTATGGAGAATAGCAGCCCCCGATGTATATCATAGAAAATAGCAGCCCCCAACGTATGTTATAGAGAATAGCAGCCCCTGTGTATATTGTAGAGGATAACAGATCCTGCGTATAAAATACAGAATAGCAGCCCCTGTGTATATTATAGAGAACAGCAGTCCCTGTGTATATAACAGAGAATAGCAGCCCCTGTGTATATTGTAGAGGATAACAGATCCTGCGTATAAAATACGGAATAGCAGCCCCTGTGTATATTATAGAGAATAGCAGCCCCTGTGTATATTATAGAGAACAGCAGTCCCTGTGTATATAACAGAGAATAGCAGCCCCTGTGTATATTATAGAGAATAGCAGCCCCTGTGTATATTATAGAGAACAGCAGTCCCTGTGTATATAACAGAGAATAGCAGCCCCTGTGTATATTATAGAGAACAGCAGTCCCTGTGTATATAACAGAGAATAGCAGCCCCTGTGTATATTATAGAGAATAGCAGCCCCTGTGTACATTGTAGAGGATAACAGATCCTGCGTATAAAATACAGAATAGCAGCCCCTGTGTATATTATAGAGAACAGCAGTCCCTGTGTATATAACAGAGAATAGCAGCCCCTGTGTATATTATAGAGAATAGCAGCACCTGTGTATATTACAGAGAATAGCAGCCCCTGTGTATATTATAGAGAATAGCAGCCCCTGTGTATATTATAGAGAATAGCAGCCCCTGTGTATATTATAGAGAATAGCAGTCCCTGTGTATATTATGGAGAATAGCAGCCCCTGTGTATATTGTAGAGAATAGCAGTCCCTGTGTATATTATGGAGAATAGCAGCCCCTGTGTATATTATAGAGAATAGCAGCCCCTGTGTACATAACAGAGAATAGCAGCCCCTGTGTATATTATAGAGAATAGCAGCCCCTGTGTATATTATAGAGAATAGCAGCCCCTGTGTATATTATAGAGAATAGCAGCCCCTGTGTACATAACAGAGAATAGCAGCCCCTGTGTATATTATAGAGAATAGCAGTCCCTGTGTATATTATGGAGAATAGCAGCCCCCAATGTATATTATGGAGAGTAGCAGCCCCTGTGTATATTATGGAGAATAGTAACCCCTGTGTATATTATAGGGAATAGTAACCCCTGTGTATATTATAGAGAATAGCAGTCCCTGTGTATATTATAGAGAATAGCAGCCCGTGTGTATATTATAGAGAATAGTAACCCCTGTGTATATTATAGAGAATAGTAACCCCTGTGTATATTATAGAGAATAGCAGATGCCAGTGTATATTATACAGAAGAGCAGCACCTGTCTCTGTTCTAGAGAATAGCAGCCCCTGTGTATATTATAGAGAATAGCAGCCCCTGTGTATATTAGAGAGAATAGCAGCCCCAGTGTATATTATAGAGAATAGCAGCCCCTGTGTATATAACAGAGAATAGCAGCCCCTGTGTATATTATAGAGAATAGCAGCCCCTGTGTATATAACAGAGAACAGCAGTCCCTATGTATATTACAGAGAATAGCAGCTCCTGTGTATATTACAGAGAATAGCAGCCCCTGTGTATATTATAGAGAATAGCAGCCCCTGTGTATATAACAGAGAATAGCAGCCCTTGTGTATATTATAGAGAATAGCAGCCCCTGTGTATATTATAGAGAATAGTAACCCCTGTGTATATTATAGAGAATAGCAGCCCCTGTGTATATTATAGAGAATAGCAGCCCCTGTGTATATTATAGAGAATAGCAGTCCCTGTGTATATTATAGAGAATAGTAACCCCTGTGTATATTATAGAGAATAGCAGATGCCTGTGTATATTATACAGAAGAGCAGCACCTGTCTATGTTATAGAGAATAGCAGCCCCTGTGTATATAACAGAGAATAGCAGTCCCTGTGTATATTATAGAGAATAGCAGTCCCTGTGTATATAACAGAGAATAGCAGCCCCTGTGTATATTATAGAGAATAGCAGCCCCTGTGTATATAACAGAGAATAGCAGCCCCTGTGTATATAACAGAGAATAGCAGCCCCTGTGTATATAACAGAGAATAGCAGTCCCTGTGTATGTTATAGAGAATAGCAGTCCCTGTGTATGTTATAGAGAATAGCAGCCCCTGTGTATATAACAGAGAATAGCAGCCCCTGTGTATATAACAGAATAGCAGCCCCTGTGTATATAACAGAGAATAGCAGTCCCTGTGTATGTTATAGAGAATAGCAGCCCCTGTGTATATAACAGAGAATAGCAGCCCCTGTGTATATTATAGAGAATAGCAGCCCCTGTGTACATTGTAGAGGATAACAGATCCTGCGTATAAAATACAGAATAGCAGCCCCTGTGTATATTACAGAGAACAGCAGTCCCTGTGTATATAACAGAGAATAGCAGCCCCTGTGTATATTATAGAGAATAGCAGCCCCTGTGTATATTACAGAGAATAGCAGCCCCTGTTTATATTATAGAGAATAGCAGCCCCTGTGTATATTATAGAGAATAGCAGCCCCTGTGTATATTATAGAGAATAGCAGTCCCTGTGTATATTATGGAGAATAGCAGCCCCTGTGTATATTATAGAGAATAGCAGTCCCTGTGTATATTATGGAGAATAGCAGCCCCTGTGTATATTATAGAGAATAGCAGCCCCTGTGTACATAACAGAGAATAGCAGCCCCTGTGTATATTATAGAGAATAGCAGTCCCTGTGTATATAACAGAGAATAGCAGCCCCTGTGTATATTATAGAGAATAGCAGCCCCTGTGTATATTATAGAGAATAGCAGCCCCTGTGTATATTATAGAGAATAGCAGCCCCTGTGTACATAACAGAGAATAGCAGCCCCTGTGTATATTATAGAGAATAGCAGTCCCTGTGTATATTATGGAGAATAGCAGCCCCCAATGTATATTATGGAGAGTAGCAGCCCCTGTGTATATTATGGAGAATAGTAACCCCTGTGTATATTATAGAGAATAGTAACCCCTGTGTATATTATAGAGAATAGCAGTCCCTGTGTATATTATAGAGAATAGCAGCCCCTGTGTATATTATAGACAATAGTAACCCCTGTGTATATTATAGAGAATAGTAACCCCTGTGTATATTATAGAGAATAGCAGATGCCAGTGTATATTATACAGAAGAGCAGCACCTGTCTATTTTCTAGAGAATAGCAGCCCCTGTGTATATTATAGAGAATAGCAGCCCCTGTGTATATTAGAGAGAATAGCAGCCCCAGTGTATATTATAGAGAATAGCAGCCCCTGTGTATATAACAGAGAATAGCAGCCCCTGTGTATATTATAGAGAATAGCAGCCCCTGTGTATATAATAGAGAACAGCAGTCCCTATGTATATTACAGAGAATAGCAGCTCCTGTGTATATTACAGAGAATAGCAGCCCCTGTGAAAATTATAGAGAATAGCAGCCCCTGTGTATATAACAGAGAATAGCAGCCCCTGTGTATATTATAGAGAATAGCAGCCCCTGTGTATATTATAGAGAATAGTAACCCCTGTGTATATTATAGAGAATAGCAGCCCCTGTGTATATTATAGAGAATAGCAGCCCCTGTGTATATTATAGAGAATAGCAGTCCCTGTGTATATTATAGAGAATAGTAACCCCTGTGTATATTATAGAGAATAGCAGATGCCTGTGTATATTATACAGAAGAGCAGCACCTGTCTATGTTATAGAGAATAGCAGCCCCTGTGTATATAACAGAGAATAGCAGTCCCTGTGTATATTATAGAGAATAGCAGTCCCTGTGTATATAACAGAGAATAGCAGCCCCTGTGTATATTATAGAGAATAGCAGTCCCTGTGTATATAACAGAGAATAGCAGTCCCTGTGTATATAACAGAGAATAGCAGCCCCTGTGTATATTATAGAGAATAGCAGCCCCTGTGTATATTATAGAGAATAGCAGTCCCTGTGTATATAACAGAGAATAGCAGTCCCTGTGTATATTACATAGAATAGCAGCCCCTGTGTATATTACAGAGAATAGCAGCCCCTGTGTATATTACAGAGAATAGCAGCCCCTGTGTATATAACAGAGAATAGCAGCCCCTGTGTATATTATAGAGAATAGCGGCCCCTGTGTATATTATAGAGAATAGCAGCCCCTGTGTATATTATAGAGAATAGTAACCCCTGTGTATATTATAGAGAATAGCAGATGCCTGTGTATATTATACAGAAGAGCAGCACCAGTCTATGTTATAGAGAATAGCAGCCCCAGTGTATATTATAGAGAATAGCAGCCCCAGTGTATATTATAGAGAATTGCAGCCCCTGTGCATATAACAGAGAATAGCAGTCCCTGTGTATATTATAGAGAATAGCAGCCCCTGTGTATATTATAGAGAATAGCAGCCCCTGTGTACATAACAGAGAATAGCAGCCCCTGTGTATATTATAGAGAATAGCAGTCCCTGTGTATATTATGGAGAATAGCAGCCCCCAATGTATATTATGGAGAGTAGCAGCCCCTGTGTATATTATGGAGAATAGTAACCCCTGTGTATATTATAGAGAATAGTAACCCCTGTGTATATTATAGAGAATAGCAGTCCCTGTGTATATTATAGAGAATAGCAGCCCCTGTGTATATTATAGAGAATAGTAACCCCTGTGTATATTATAGAGAATAGTAACCCCTGTGTATATTATAGAGAATAGCAGATGCCAGTGTATATTATACAGAAGAGCAGCACCTGTCTATGTTCTAGAGAATAGCAGCCCCTGTGTATATTATAGAGAATAGCAGCCCCTGTGTATATTAGAGAGAATAGCAGCCCCAGTGTATATTATAGAGAATAGCAGCCCCTGTGTATATAACAGAGAATAGCAGCCCCTGTGTATATTATAGAGAATAGCAGCCCCTGTGTATATAACAGAGAACAGCAGTCCCTATGTATATTACAGAGAATAGCAGCTCCTGTGTATATTACAGAGAATAGCAGCCCCTGTGTATATTATAGAGAATAGCAGCCCCTGTGTATATAACAGAGAATAGCAGCCCCTGTGTATATTATAGAGAATAGCAGCCCCTGTGTATATTATAGAGAATAGTAACCCCTGTGTATATTATAGAGAATAGCAGCCCCTGTGTATATTATAGAGAATAGCAGCCCCTGTGTATATTATAGAGAATAGCAGTCCCTGTGTATATTATAGAGAATAGTAACCCCTGTGTATATTATACAGAAGAGCAGCACCTGTCTATGTTATAGAGAATAGCAGCCCCTGTGTATATAACAGAGAATAGCAGCCCCTGTGTATATTATAGAGAATAGCAGCCCCTGTGTATATAACAGAGAATAGCAGCCCCTGTGTATATAACAGAGAATAGCAGCCCCTGTGTATATAACAGAGAATAGCAGTCCCTGTGTATGTTATAGAGAATAGCAGTCCCTGTGTATGTTATAGAGAATAGCAGCCCCTGTGTATATAACAGAGAATAGCAGCCCCTGTGTATATAACAGAATAGCAGCCCCTGTGTATATAACAGAGAATAGCAGTCCCTGTGTATGTTATAGAGAATAGCAGCCCCTGTGTATATAACAGAGAATAGCAGCCCCTGTGTATATTATAGAGAATAGCAGCCCCTGTGTACATTGTAGAGGATAACAGATCCTGCGTATAAAATACAGAATAGCAGCCCCTGTGTATATTACAGAGAACAGCAGTCCCTGTGTATATAACAGAGAATAGCAGCCCCTGTGTATATTATAGAGAATAGCAGCCCCTGTGTATATTACAGAGAATAGCAGCCCCTGTTTATATTATAGAGAATAGCAGCCCCTGTGTATATTATAGAGAATAGCAGCCCCTGTGTATATTATAGAGAATAGCAGTCCCTGTGTATATTATGGAGAATAGCAGCCCCTGTGTATATTATAGAGAATAGCAGTCCCTGTGTATATTATGGAGAATAGCAGCCCCTGTGTATATTATAGAGAATAGCAGCCCCTGTGTACATAACAGAGAATAGCAGCCCCTGTGTATATTATAGAGAATAGCAGTCCCTGTGTATATAACAGAGAATAGCAGCCCCTGTGTATATTATAGAGAATAGCAGCCCCTGTGTATATTATAGAGAATAGCAGCCCCTGTGTATATTATAGAGAATAGCAGCCCCTGTGTACATAACAGAGAATAGCAGCCCCTGTGTATATTATAGAGAATAGCAGTCCCTGTGTATATTATGGAGAATAGCAGCCCCCAATGTATATTATGGAGAGTAGCAGCCCCTGTGTATATTATGGAGAATAGTAACCCCTGTGTATATTATAGAGAATAGTAACCCCTGTGTATATTATAGAGAATAGCAGTCCCTGTGTATATTATAGAGAATAGCAGCCCCTGTGTATATTATAGACAATAGTAACCCCTGTGTATATTATAGAGAATAGTAACCCCTGTGTATATTATAGAGAATAGCAGATGCCAGTGTATATTATACAGAAGAGCAGCACCTGTCTATTTTCTAGAGAATAGCAGCCCCTGTGTATATTATAGAGAATAGCAGCCCCTGTGTATATTAGAGAGAATAGCAGCCCCAGTGTATATTATAGAGAATAGCAGCCCCTGTGTATATAACAGAGAATAGCAGCCCCTGTGTATATTATAGAGAATAGCAGCCACTGTGTATATAATAGAGAACAGCAGTCCCTATGTATATTACAGAGAATAGCAGCTCCTGTGTATATTACAGAGAATAGCAGCCCCTGTGAAAATTATAGAGAATAGCAGCCCCTGTGTATATAACAGAGAATAGCAGCCCCTGTGTATATTATAGAGAATAGCAGCCCCTGTGTATATTATAGAGAATAGTAACCCCTGTGTATATTATAGAGAATAGCAGCCCCTGTGTATATTATAGAGAATAGCAGCCCCTGTGTATATTATAGAGAATAGCAGTCCCTGTGTATATTATAGAGAATAGTAACCCCTGTGTATATTATAGAGAATAGCAGATGCCTGTGTATATTATACAGAAGAGCAGCACCTGTCTATGTTATAGAGAATAGCAGCCCCTGTGTATATAACAGAGAATAGCAGTCCCTGTGTATATTATAGAGAATAGCAGTCCCTGTGTATATAACAGAGAATAGCAGCCCCTGTGTATATTATAGAGAATAGCAGTCCCTGTGTATATAACAGAGAATAGCAGTCCCTGTGTATATAACAGAGAATAGCAGCCCCTGTGTATATTATAGAGAATAGCAGCCCCTGTGTATATTATAGAGAATAGCAGTCCCTGTGTATATAACAGAGAATAGCAGTCCCTGTGTATATTACATAGAATAGCAGCCCCTGTGTATATTACAGAGAATAGCAGCCCCTGTGTATATTACAGAGAATAGCAGCCCCTGTGTATATAACAGAGAATAGCAGCCCCTGTGTATATTATAGAGAATAGCGGCCCCTGTGTATATTATAGAGAATAGCAGCCCCTGTGTATATTATAGAGAATAGTAACCCCTGTGTATATTATAGAGAATAGCAGATGCCTGTGTATATTATACAGAAGAGCAGCACCTGTCTATGTTATAGAGAATAGCAGCCCCAGTGTATATTATAGAGAATAGCAGCCCCAGTGTATATTATAGAGAATTGCAGCCCCTGTGCATATAACAGAGAATAGCAGTCCCTGTGTATATTATAGAGAATAGCAGCCCCTGTGTATATTATAGAGAATAGCAGTCCCTTTGTATATAACAAAGAATAGCAGTCCCTGTGTATATTATAGAGAATAGCAGTCCCTGTGTATATAACAGAGAATAGCAGTCCCTGTGTATATAACAGAGAATAGCAGCCCCTGTGTATATTATAGAGAATAGCAGCCCCTGTGTATATTATAGAGAATAGCAGTCCCTGTGTATATAACAGAGAATAGCAGTCCCTGTGTATATAACAGAGAATAGCAGTCCCTGTGTATATAACAGAGAATAGCAGCCCCTGTGTATATTATAGAGAATAGCAGTCCCTGTGTATATTATAGAGAATAGCAGTCCCTGTGTATATAACAGAGAATAGCAGCCCCTGTGTATATAACAGAGAATAGCAGCCCCTGTGTATATTATAGAGAATAGCAGCCCCTGTGTATATTATAGAGAATAGCAGCCCCTGTGTACATTGTAGAGGATAACAGATCCTGCGTATAAAATACAGAATAGCAGCCCCTGTGTATATTATAGAGAACAGCAGTCCCTGTGTATATAACAGAGAATAGCAGCCCCTGTGTATATTATAGAGAATAGCAGCCCCTGTGTATATTACAGAGAATAGCAGCCCCTGTGTATATTATAGAGAATAGCAGCCCCTGTGTATATTATAGAGAATAGCAGTCCCTGTGTATATTATGGAGAATAGCAGCCCCTGTGTATATTATAGAGAATAGCAGTCCCTGTGTATATTATGGAGAATAGCAGCCCCTGTGTATATTATAGAGAATAGCAGCCCCTGTGTACATAACAGAGAATAGCAGCCCCTGTGTATATTATAGAGAATAGCAGTCCCTGTGTATATAACAGAGAATAGCAGCCCCTGTGTATATTATAGAGAATAGCAGCCCCTGTGTATATTATAGAGAATAGCAGCCCCTGTGTATATTATAGAGAATAGCAGCCCCTGTGTACATAACAGAGAATAGCAGCCCCTGTGTATATAATAGAGAATAGCAGTCCCTGTGTATATTATGGAGAATAGCAGCCCCCAATGTATATTATGGAGAGTAGCAGCCCCTGTGTATATTATGGAGAATAGTAACCCCTGTGTATATTATAGAGAATAGTAACCCCTGTGTATATTATAGAGAATAGCAGTCCCTGTGTATATTATAGAGAATAGCAGCCCCTGTGTATATTATAGACAATAGTAACCCCTGTGTATATTATAGAGAATAGTAACCCCTGTGTATATTATAGAGAATAGCAGATGCCAGTGTATATTATACAGAAGAGCAGCACCTGTCTATTTTCTAGAGAATAGCAGCCCCTGTGTATATTATAGAGAATAGCAGCCCCTGTGTATATTAGAGAGAATAGCAGCCCCAGTGTATATTATAGAGAATAGCAGCCCCTGTGTATATAACAGAGAATAGCAGCCCCTGTGTATATTATAGAGAATAGCAGCCCCTGTGTATATAATAGAGAACAGCAGTCCCTATGTATATTACAGAGAATAGCAGCTCCTGTGTATATTACAGAGAATAGCAGCCCCTGTGAAAATTATAGAGAATAGCAGCCCCTGTGTATATAACAGAGAATAGCAGCCCCTGTGTATATTATAGAGAATAGCAGCCCCTGTGTATATTATAGAGAATAGTAACCCCTGTGTATATTATAGAGAATAGCAGCCCCTGTGTATATTATAGAGAATAGCAGCCCCTGTGTATATTATAGAGAATAGCAGTCCCTGTGTATATTATAGAGAATAGTAACCCCTGTGTATATTATAGAGAATAGCAGATGCCTGTGTATATTATACAGAAGAGCAGCACCTGTCTATGTTATAGAGAATAGCAGCCCCTGTGTATATAACAGAGAATAGCAGTCCCTGTGTATATTATAGAGAATAGCAGTCCCTGTGTATATAACAGAGAATAGCAGCCCCTGTGTATATTATAGAGAATAGCAGTCCCTGTGTATATAACAGAGAATAGCAGTCCCTGTGTATATAACAGAGAATAGCAGCCCCTGTGTATATTATAGAGAATAGCAGCCCCTGTGTATATTATAGAGAATAGCAGTCCCTGTGTATATAACAGAGAATAGCAGTCCCTGTGTATATTACATAGAATAGCAGCCCCTGTGTATATTACAGAGAATAGCAGCCCCTGTGTATATTACAGAGAATAGCAGCCCCTGTGTATATAACAGAGAATAGCAGCCCCTGTGTATATTATAGAGAATAGCAGTCCCTGTGTATATAACAGAGAATAGCAGCCCCTGTGTATATTATAGAGAATAGCAGCCCCTGTGTATATTATAGAGAATAGCAGCCCCTGTGTATATTATAGAGAATAGCAGCACCTGTGTACATAACAGAGAATAGCAGCCCCTGTGTATATTATAGAGAATAGCAGTCCCTGTGTATATTATGGAGAATAGCAGCCCCCAATGTATATTATGGAGAGTAGCAGCCCCTGTGTATATTATGGAGAATAGTAACCCCTGTGTATATTATAGAGAATAGTAACCCCTGTGTATATTATAGAGAATAGCAGTCCCTGTGTATATTATAGAGAATAGCAGCCCCTGTGTATATTATAGACAATAGTAACCCCTGTGTATATTATAGAGAATAGTAACCCCTGTGTATATTATAGAGAATAGCAGATGCCAGTGTATATTATACAGAAGAGCAGCACCTGTCTATTTTCTAGAGAATAGCAGCCCCTGTGTATATTATAGAGAATAGCAGCCCCTGTGTATATTAGAGAGAATAGCAGCCCCAGTGTATATTATAGAGAATAGCAGCCCCTGTGTATATAACAGAGAATAGCAGCCCCTGTGTATATTATAGAGAATAGCAGCCCCTGTGTATATAATAGAGAACAGCAGTCCCTATGTATATTACAGAGAATAGCAGCTCCTGTGTATATTACAGAGAATAGCAGCCCTTGTGAAAATTATAGAGAATAGCAGCCCCTGTGTATATAACAGAGAATAGCAGCCCCTGTGTATATTATAGAGAATAGCAGCCCCTGTGTATATTATAGAGAATAGTAACCCCTGTGTATATTATAGAGAATAGCAGCCCCTGTGTATATTATAGAGAATAGCAGCCCCTGTGTATATTATAGAGAATAGCAGTCCCTGTGTATATTATAGAGAATAGTAACCCCTGTGTATATTATAGAGAATAGCAGATGCCTGTGTATATTATACAGAAGAGCAGCACCTGTCTATGTTATAGAGAATAGCAGCCCCTGTGTATATAACAGAGAATAGCAGTCCCTGTGTATATTATAGAGAATAGCAGTCCCTGTGTATATAACAGAGAATAGCAGCCCCTGTGTATATTATAGAGAATAGCAGTCCCTGTGTATATAACAGAGAATAGCAGTCCCTGTGTATATAACAGAGAATAGCAGCCCCTGTGTATATTATAGAGAATAGCAGTCCCTGTGTATATAACAGAGAATAGCAGTCCCTGTGTATATTACATAGAATAGCAGCCCCTGTGTATATTACAGAGAATAGCAGCCCCTGTGTATATTACAGAGAATAGCAGCCCCTGTGTATATAACAGAGAATAGCAGCCCCTGTGTATATTATAGAGAATAGCAGTCCCTGTGTATATAACAGAGAATAGCAGCCCCTGTGTATATTATAGAGAATAGCAGCCCCTGTGTATATTATAGAGAATAGCAGCCCCTGTGTATATTATAGAGAATAGCAGCACCTGTGTACATAACAGAGAATAGCAGCCCCTGTGTATATTATAGAGAATAGCAGTCCCTGTGTATATTATGGAGAATAGCAGCCCCCAATGTATATTATGGAGAGTAGCAGCCCCTGTGTATATTATGGAGAATAGTAACCCCTGTGTATATTATAGAGAATAGTAACCCCTGTGTATATTATAGAGAATAGCAGTCCCTGTGTATATTATAGAGAATAGCAGCCCCTGTGTATATTATAGACAATAGTAACCCCTGTGTATATTATAGAGAATAGTAACCCCTGTGTATATTATAGAGAATAGCAGATGCCAGTGTATATTATACAGAAGAGCAGCACCTGTCTATTTTCTAGAGAATAGCAGCCCCTGTGTATATTATAGAGAATAGCAGCCCCTGTGTATATTAGAGAGAATAGCAGCCCCAGTGTATATTATAGAGAATAGCAGCCCCTGTGTATATAACAGAGAATAGCAGCCCCTGTGTATATTATAGAGAATAGCAGCCCCTGTGTATATAATAGAGAACAGCAGTCCCTATGTATATTACAGAGAATAGCAGCTCCTGTGTATATTACAGAGAATAGCAGCCCCTGTGAAAATTATAGAGAATAGCAGCCCCTGTGTATATAACAGAGAATAGCAGCCCCTGTGTATATTATAGAGAATAGCAGCCCCTGTGTATATTATAGAGAATAGTAACCCCTGTGTATATTATAGAGAATAGCAGCCCCTGTGTATATTATAGAGAATAGCAGCCCCTGTGTATATTATAGAAAATAGCAGTCCCTGTGTATATTATAGAGAATAGTAACCCCTGTGTATATTATAGAGAATAGCAGATGCCTGTGTATATTATACAGAAGAGCAGCACCTGTCTATGTTATAGAGAATAGCAGCCCCTGTGTATATAACAGAGAATAGCAGTCCCTGTGTATATTATAGAGAATAGCAGTCCCTGTGTATATAACAGAGAATAGCAGCCCCTGTGTATATTATAGAGAATAGCAGTCCCTGTGTATATAACAGAGAATAGCAGTCCCTGTGTATATAACAGAGAATAGCAGCCCCTGTGTATATTATAGAGAATAGCAGCCCCTGTGTATATTATAGAGAATAGCAGTCCCTGTGTATATAACAGAGAATAGCAGTCCCTGTGTATATTACATAGAATAGCAGCCCCTGTGTATATTACAGAGAATAGCAGCCCCTGTGTATGTTATAGAGAATAGCAGCCCCTGTGTATATAACAGAGAATAGCAGTCCCAGTGTATATTATAGAGAATAGCAGCCCCAGTGTATATTATAGAGAATAGCAGTCCATGTGTATATTGTAGAGAATAGCAGCCCCTGTGTATATTATAGTAAATAGCAGTCCCTGTGTATATTAGAGAGAATAGCAGTCCCTGTGTATATTATAGAGAATAGCAGCCCCTGTGCATATTGTAGAGAATAGCAGTCCCTGTGTATATTATACAGAAGAGCAGCACCTGTGTATATTATAGAGAATAGTGGTCCATGTATGTTATAGAGAATAGCAGTCCATGTGTATATTATAGAGAATAGTAACCCCTGTGTATATTATAGAGAATAGCAGCCCCTGTGCATATTGTAGAGAATAGCAGCCCCTGTGTATATTATAGTAAATAGCAATCCCTGTGTATATTATAGAGAATAGCAGTCCCTGTGTATATTATAGAGAATAGTAGTCCCTGTGTATATTATAGAGAATAGCAGCCCCTGTGCATATTGTAGAGAATAGTAGTCCCTGTGTATATAACAGAGAATAGCAGCCCCTGTGTATATTATAGTAAATAGCAGTCCCTGTGTATATTATAGAGAATAGCAGCCCCTGTGCATATTGTAGAGAATAGCAGCCCCTGTGTATATTATAGTAAATAGCAGCCCCTGTGTATATAACAGAGAATAGCAGTCCCAGTGTATATTATAGAGAATAGCAGCCCCAGTGTATATTATAAAGAATAGCAGCCCCTGTGTATATTACAGAGAATAGCAGTCCCTGTGTATATTATAGAGAATAGTGGTCCATGTATATTATAGAGAATAGCAGCCCCTGTGTATATTATAGAGAATAGCAGTCCCTGTGTGTATTATAGAGAATAGCAGTCCCTGTGCATATTGTAGAGAATAGCAGCCCCTGTGTATATTATAGTAAATAGCAGCCCCTGTGTATATTATAGAGAATAGCAGCCCCTGTGTATATTATAGAGAATAGTGGTCCATGTATATTATAGAGAATAGCAGCCCCTGTGTATATTATAGAGAATAGCAGCCCCTGTGTATATTATAGAGAATAGCAGCCCCTGTGTATATTATAGAGAATAGTGGTCCATGTATATTATAGAGAATAGCAGTCCCTGTGTATATTATAGAGAATAGCAGTCCCTGTGTATATTATAGAGAATGGCAGTCCCTGTGCATATTATAGAGAATAGCAGTCCCTGTGTATATTATAGAGAATAGCAGCCCCTGTGTATGTAATAGAGAATAGCTGCCCTTGTGTATATTACAGAGAATAGCAGCCCCTGTGTATATAACAGAGAATAGCAGTCCCTGTGAATATTACAGAGAATAGCAGCCCCTGTGTATATTACAGAGAATAGCAGTCCCTGTGTATATTATAGTAAATAGCAGCCCCTGTGTATATTACAGAGAATAGCAGCCCTGTGTATATTATAGAGAATAGCAGCCCCTGTGTATATTACAGAGAATAGCAGTCCCTGTGTATATTACAGAGAATAGTAACCCCTGTGTATATTACAGAGAATAGCAGCCCCTGTGTATATAACAGACAATAACAGCCCCTGTGTATATAACAGAGAATAGCAGTCCCTGTGTATATAACAGAGAATAGCAGTCCCTGTGTATATTATAGAGAATAGTAACCCCTGTGTATATTATAGAGAATAGCAGATGCCTGTGTATATTATACAGAAGAGCAGCACCTGTCTATGTTCTAGAGAATAGCAGCCCCTGTGTATATTATAGAGAATAGCAGCCCCAGTGTATATTACAGAGAAAGCAGTCCCTGTGTATATAATAGAGAATAACAGTCCCTGTGTATATAATAGAGAATAGCAGTCCCTGTGTATATAATAGAGAATAACAGCCCCAGTGTATATTATAGAGAATAGCAGTCCCTGTGTATATAATAGAGAATAGCAGTCCCTGTGTATATAATAGAGAATAACAGCCCCAGTGTATATTATAGAGAATAGCAGCCCCTGTGTATATTATAGTAAATAGCAGTCCCTGTGTATATTATAGAGAATAGCAGCCCCTGTGTATATTATAGAGAATAGCAGCCCCTGTGTATATTACAGAGAATAGCAATCCCTGTGTATATAACAGAGAATAGCAGCCCCTGTGTATATAACAGAGAATAGCAGTCCCTGTGTATATTACAGAGAATAGCAGTCCCTGTGTATATAATAGAGAATAGCAGCCCCTGTGTATATAACAGAGAATAGCAGCCCCTGTGTATATAACAGAGAATAGCAGTCCCTGTGTATATTATAGAGAATAGCAGTCCCTGTGTATATAATAGAGAATAGCAGCCCCTGTGTATATAACAGAGAATAGCAGCCCCTGTGTATATAACAGAGAATAGCAGCCCCTGTGTATATTACATAGAATAGCAGCCCCTGTGTATATAACAGAGAATAGCAGTCCCTGTGTAAATTACAGAGAATAGCAGTCCCTGTGTATATAACAGAGAATAGCAGCGCCTGTGTATATTATAGAGAATAGCAGTCCCTGTGTATATAATAGAGAATAGCAGCCCCTGTGTATATTACAGAGAATAGCAGTCCCTGTGTTTATAACAGAGAATAGCAGCCCCTGTGTATATTATAGAGATCAGCAGTCCCTGTGTATATAACAGAGAATAGTAACCCCTGTGTATTTTATAGAGAATAGTAACCCCTGTGTATATTATAGAGAATAGCAGTCCCTGTGTATTTTATAGAGAATAGTAACCCCTGTGTATATTATAGAGAATAGCAGATGCCTGTGTATATTATACAGAAGAGCAGCACCTGTCTATGTTATAGAGAATAGCAGCCCCTGTGTATATTATAGAGAATAGCAGTCCCTGTGTATATTATAGAGAATAGCAGCCCCTTTGCATATTATAGAGAATAACAGTCCCTGTGTGTATAACAGAGAATAGCAGCCCCTGTGTATATTATAGAGAATAGCAGCCCCAGTGTATATTATAGAGAATAGCAGCCCCTGTGTATATTATAGAGAATAGCAGCCCCTGTGTATATTATAGAGAATAGCAGCCCCTGTGTATATTATAGAGAATAGCAGCCCCTGTGTATATTATAGAGAATAGCAGCCCCAGTGTATATTATAGAGAATAGCAGTCCCTGTGTATATTACAGAGAATAGCAGCCCCTGTGTATATTATAGAGAATAGTAGTCCATGTGTATATGATAGAGAATAGCAGACCCTTTGTATATTATAGTAAATAGCAGTCCCTGTGTATATTATAGAGAATAGCAGTCCCTGTGTATATTATAGAGAATAGCAGTCCCTTTGTATATTATAGAGAATAGCAGCCCCTTTGTATATTATAGAGAATAGCAGCCCCTGTGTCTGATAGACAATAGCAGTCCCTGTGTAAATGATAGAGAATAACAGCCCCTGTGTATATGATAGAGAATAACAGTCCCTGTATATATGATAGAGAATAACAGCCCCTGTGTATATGATAGAGAATAACAGTCCCTGTGTATATGATAGAGAATAGCAGCCCTTGTGTATATGATAGAGAATAACAGTCGCTGTGTATATTATAGAGAATAGCAGCCCCTGTGTATATTATAGAGAATAACAGTCCCTGTGTATATGATAGAGAATAACAGTCCCTGTGTATATGATAGAGAATAGCAGCCCTTGTGTATATGATAGAGAATAACAGTCGCTGTGTATATTATAGAGAATAGCAGCCCCTGTGTATATAACAGAGAATAGCAGCCCCTGTGTATATTATAGAGAATAGCAGCCCCTGTGTATATTATAGAGAATAGCTGTCCTGTGTATATAACAGAATAGCAGTCCCTGTGTATATAACAGAGAATAGCAGCCCCTGTGTATATAACAGAGAATAGCAGTCCCTGTGTATATAACAGAGAATAGCAGCCCCTGTGTATATAATAGAGAATAACAGTCCCTGTGTATATAACAGAGAATAGCAGTCCCTGTGTATATAACAGAGAATAGCAGCCCCTGTGTATATTATAGAGAATAACAGTCCCTGTGTATATAATAGAGAATAGCAGTCCCTGTGTATATAATAGAGAATAACAGTCCCTGTGTATATAATAGAGAATAGCAGCCCCTGTGTATATTATAGAGAATAGCAGTCCCTGTGTATATTACAGAGAATAGCAGCCCCTGTGTATATAACAGAGAATAGCAGCCCCTGTGTATATAACAGAGAATAGCAGCCCCTGTGTATATTGTAGAGAATAGCAGCCCCTGTGTATATTATAGAGAATAGCAGTCCCTGTGTATATAATAGAGAATAACAGTCCCTGTGTATATTATAGAGAATAGCAGTCCCTGTGTATATTATAGAGAATAACAGTCCCTGTGTATATTACAGAGAATAGCAGTCCCTGTGTATATAATAGAGAATAACAGTCCCTGTGTATATAATAGAGAATAGCAGTCCCTGTGTATATAACAGAGAATAGCAGTCCCTGTGTATATTATAGAGAATAACAGTCCCTGTGTATATTACAGAGAATAGCAGTCCCTGTGTATATAATAGAGAATAACAGTCCCTGTGTATATTACAGAGAATAGCAGTCCCTGTGTATATAATAGAGAATAACAGTCCCTGTCTATATAATAGAGAATAACAGTCCCTGTGTATATAACAGAGAATAGCAGCCCCTGTGTATATAATAGAGAATAGCAGTCCCTGTGTATATTATGGAGAATAGCAGTCCCTGTGTATATTATAGAGAATAGCAGCCCCTGTGTATATAATAGAGAATAACAGTCCCTGTGTATATAACAGAGAATAGCAGTCCCTGTGTATATAACAGAGAATAGCAGTCCCTGTGTATATTATAGAGAATAGCAGCCCCTGTGTACATAACAGAGAATAGCAGCCCCTGTGTATATTATAGAGAATAGCAGTCCCTGTGTATATAACAGAGAATAGCAGTCCCTGTGTATATAACAGAGAATAGCAGCCTCTGTGTATATTATAGAGAATAACAGTCCCTGTGTATATTACAGAGAATAGCAGTCCCTGTGTATATAATAGAGAATAACAGTCCCTGTGTATATAATAGAGAATAACAGTCCCTGTGTATATAACAGAGAATAGCAGTCCCTGTGTATATAATAGAGAATAGCAGTCCCTGTGTATATAACAGAGAATAGCAGTCCCTGTGTATATTATAGAGAATAGCAGCCCCTGTGTATATAATAGAGAATAGCAGTCCCTGTGTATATTATAGAGAATAGCAGCCCCTGTGTATATTATAGAGAATAGCAGCCCCTGTGTATATTATAGAGAATAACAGTCCCTGTGTATATTACAGAGAATAGCAGCCCCTGTGTATATTATAGAGAATAACAGTCCCTGTGTATATTACAGAGAATAGCAGCCCCTGTGTATATAATAGAGAATAACAGTCCCTGTGTATATAATAGAGAATAGCAGTCCCTGTGTATATTACAGAGAATAGCAGTCCCTGTGTATATTATAGAGAATAGCAGTCCCTGTGTATATTATAGAGAATAACAGTCCCTGTGTATATTACAGAGAATAGCAGTCCCTGTGTATATAATAGAGAATAACAGTCCCTGTGTATATAATAGAGAATAGCAGTCCCTGTGTATATAACAGAGAATAGCAGCCCCTGTGTATATAATAGAGAATAGCAGTCCCTGTGTATATTATAGAGAATAGCAGTCCCTGTGTATATAATAGAGAATAACAGTCCCTGTGTATATAATAGAGAATAGCAGCCCCTGTGTATATTATAGGGAATAGCAGTCCCTGTGTATATTATAGAGAATAGCAGTCCCTGTGTATATTATAGAGAATAGCAGTCCCTGTGTATATTATAGAGAATAGCAGTCCCTGTGTATATAACAGAGAATAGCAGTCCCTGTGTATATAACAGAGAATAGCAGTCCCTGTGTATATAATAGAGAATAACAGTCCCTGTGTATATAATAGAGAATAGCAGCCCCTGTGTATATTATAGAGAATAGCAGTCCCTGTGTATATTACAGAGAATAGCAGCCCCTGTGTATATAACAGAGAATAGCAGCCCCTGTGTATATAACAGGGAATAGCAGCCCCTGTGTATATTGTAGAGAATAGCAGCCCCTGTGTATATTATAGAGAATAGCAGTCCCTGTGTATATAATAGAGAATAACAGTCCCTGTGTATATTATAGAGAATAGCAGTCCCTGTGTATATTATAGAGAATAACAGTCCCTGTGTATATTACAGAGAATAGCAGTCCCTGTGTATATAATAGAGAATAACAGTCCCTGTGTATATAATAGAGAATAGCAGTCCCTGTGTATATAACAGAGAATAGCAGTCCCTGTGTATATTATAGAGAATAACAGTCCCTGTGTATATTACAGAGAATAGCAGTCCCTGTGTATATAATAGAGAATAACAGTCCCTGTGTATATTACAGAGAATAGCAGTCCCTGTGTATATAATAGAGAATAACAGTCCCTGTCTATATAATAGAGAATAACAGTCCCTGTGTATATAACAGAGAATAGCAGCCCCTGTGTATATAATAGAGAATAGCAGTCCCTGTGTATATTATGGAGAATAGCAGTCCCTGTGTATATTATAGAGAATAGCAGCCCCTGTGTATATAATAGAGAATAACAGTCCCTGTGTATATAACAGAGAATAGCAGTCCCTGTGTATATAACAGAGAATAGCAGTCCCTGTGTATATTATAGAGAATAGCAGCCCCTGTGTACATAACAGAGAATAGCAGCCCCTGTGTATATTATAGAGAATAGCAGTCCCTGTGTATATAACAGAGAATAGCAGTCCCTGTGTATATAACAGAGAATAGCAGCCTCTGTGTATATTATAGAGAATAACAGTCCCTGTGTATATTACAGAGAATAGCAGTCCCTGTGTATATAATAGAGAATAACAGTCCCTGTGTATATAATAGAGAATAACAGTCCCTGTGTATATAACAGAGAATAGCAGTCCCTGTGTATATAATAGAGAATAGCAGTCCCTGTGTATATAACAGAGAATAGCAGTCCCTGTGTATATTATAGAGAATAGCAGCCCCTGTGTATATAATAGAGAATAGCAGTCCCTGTGTATATTATAGAGAATAGCAGCCCCTGTGTATATTATAGAGAATAGCAGCCCCTGTGTATATTATAGAGAATAACAGTCCCTGTGTATATTACAGAGAATAGCAGCCCCTGTGTATATTATAGAGAATAACAGTCCCTGTGTATATTACAGAGAATAGCAGCCCCTGTGTATATAATAGAGAATAACAGTCCCTGTGTATATAATAGAGAATAGCAGTCCCTGTGTATATTACAGAGAATAGCAGTCCCTGTGTATATTATAGAGAATAGCAGTCCCTGTGTATATTATAGAGAATAACAGTCCCTGTGTATATTACAGAGAATAGCAGTCCCTGTGTATATAATAGAGAATAACAGTCCCTGTGTATATAATAGAGAATAGCAGTCCCTGTGTATATAACAGAGAATAGCAGCCCCTGTGTATATAATAGAGAATAGCAGTCCCTGTGTATATTATAGAGAATAGCAGTCCCTGTGTATATAATAGAGAATAACAGTCCCTGTGTATATAATAGAGAATAGCAGCCCCTGTGTATATTATAGGGAATAGCAGTCCCTGTGTATATTATAGAGAATAGCAGTCCCTGTGTATATTATAGAGAATAGCAGTCCCTGTGTATATTATAGAGAATAGCAGTCCCTGTGTATATAACAGAGAATAGCAGTCCCTGTGTATATAACAGAGAATAGCAGTCCCTGTGTATATAATAGAGAATAGCAGTCCCTGTGTATATTACAGAGAATAGCAGCCCCTGTGTATATAACAGAGAATAGCAGCCCCTGTGTATATAACAGAGAATAGCAGCCCCTGTGTATATTATAGAGAATAGCAGCCCCTGTGTATATTATAGAGAATAGCAGTCCCTGTGTATATTATAGAGAATAGCAGCCCCTTTGCATATTATAGAGAATAACAGTCCCTGTGTGTATAACAGAGAATAGCAGCCCCTGTGTATATTATAGAGAATAGCAGCCCCAGTGTATATTATAGAGAATAGCAGCCCCTGTGTATATTATAGAGAATAGCAGCCCCTGTGTATATTATAGAGAATAGCAGCCCCTGTGTATATTATAGAGAATAGCAGCCCCTGTGTATATTATAGAGAATAGCAGCCCCAGTGTATATTATAGAGAATAGCAGTCCCTGTGTATATTACAGAGAATAGCAGCCCCTGTGTATATTATAGAGAATAGTAGTCCATGTGTATATGATAGAGAATAGCAGACCCTTTGTATATTATAGTAAATAGCAGTCCCTGTGTATATTATAGAGAATAGCAGTCCCTGTGTATATTATAGAGAATAGCAGTCCCTTTGTATATTATAGAGAATAGCAGCCCCTTTGTATATTATAGAGAATAGCAGCCCCTGTGTCTGATAGACAATAGCAGTCCCTGTGTAAATGATAGAGAATAACAGCCCCTGTGTATATGATAGAGAATAACAGTCCCTGTATATATGATAGAGAATAACAGCCCCTGTGTATATGATAGAGAATAACAGTCCCTGTGTATATGATAGAGAATAGCAGCCCTTGTGTATATGATAGAGAATAACAGTCGCTGTGTATATTATAGAGAATAGCAGCCCCTGTGTATATTATAGAGAATAACAGTCCCTGTGTATATGATAGAGAATAACAGTCCCTGTGTATATGATAGAGAATAGCAGCCCTTGTGTATATGATAGAGAATAACAGTCGCTGTGTATATTATAGAGAATAGCAGCCCCTGTGTATATAACAGAGAATAGCAGCCCCTGTGTATATTATAGAGAATAGCAGCCCCTGTGTATATTATAGAGAATAGCTGTCCTGTGTATATAACAGAATAGCAGTCCCTGTGTATATAACAGAGAATAGCAGCCCCTGTGTATATAACAGAGAATAGCAGTCCCTGTGTATATAACAGAGAATAGCAGCCCCTGTGTATATAATAGAGAATAACAGTCCCTGTGTATATAACAGAGAATAGCAGTCCCTGTGTATATAACAGAGAATAGCAGCCCCTGTGTATATTATAGAGAATAACAGTCCCTGTGTATATAATAGAGAATAGCAGTCCCTGTGTATATAATAGAGAATAACAGTCCCTGTGTATATAATAGAGAATAGCAGCCCCTGTGTATATTATAGAGAATAGCAGTCCCTGTGTATATTACAGAGAATAGCAGCCCCTGTGTATATAACAGAGAATAGCAGCCCCTGTGTATATAACAGAGAATAGCAGCCCCTGTGTATATTGTAGAGAATAGCAGCCCCTGTGTATATAACAGAGAATAGCAGTCCCTGTGTATATAATAGAGAATAACAGTCCCTGTGTATATTATAGAGAATAGCAGTCCCTGTGTATATTATAGAGAATAACAGTCCCTGTGTATATTACAGAGAATAGCAGCCCCTTTGTATATTATAGAGAATAGCAGCCCCTGTGTCTGATAGACAATAGCAGTCCCTGTGTAAATGATAGAGAATAACAGCCCCTGTGTATATGATAGAGAATAACAGTCCCTGTATATATGATAGAGAATAACAGCCCCTGTGTATATGATAGAGAATAACAGTCCCTGTGTATATGATAGAGAATAGCAGCCCTTGTGTATATGATAGAGAATAACAGTCGCTGTGTATATTATAGAGAATAGCAGCCCCTGTGTATATTATAGAGAATAACAGTCCCTGTGTATATGATAGAGAATAACAGTCCCTGTGTATATGATAGAGAATAACAGTCGCTGTGTATATTATAGAGAATAGCAGCCCCTGTGTATATTATAGAGAATAACAGTCCCTGTGTATATGATAGAGAATAACAGTCCCTGTGTATATGATAGAGAATAGCAGCCCTTGTGTATATGATAGAGAATAACAGTCGCTGTGTATATTATAGAGAATAGCAGCCCCTGTGTATATAACAGAGAATAGCAGCCCCTGTGTATATTATAGAGAATAGCAGCCCCTGTGTATATTATAGAGAATAGCTGTCCTGTGTATATAACAGAATAGCAGTCCCTGTGTATATAACAGAGAATAGCAGTCCCTGTGTATATAACAGAGAATAGCAGCCCCTGTGTATATTATAGAGAATAACAGTCCCTGTGTATATAATAGAGAATAGCAGTCCCTGTGTATATAATAGAGAATAACAGTCCCTGTGTATATAATAGAGAATAGCAGCCCCCTGTGTATATTATAGAGAATAGCAGTCCCTGTGTATATTACAGAGAATAGCAGCCCCTGTGTATATAACAGAGAATAGCAGCCCCTGTGTATATAACAGAGAATAGCAGCCCCTGTGTATATTGTAGAGAATAGCAGCCCCTGTGTATATTATAGAGAATAGCAGTCCCTGTGTATATATAGAGAATAACAGTCCCTGTGTATATTATAGAGAATAGCAGTCACTGTGTATATTATAGAGAATAGCAGTCCCTGTGTATATATAGAGAATAACAGTCCCTGTGTATATTACAGAGAATAGCAGTCCCTGTGTATATAATAGAGAATAACAGTCCCTGTGTATATAATAGAGAATAGCAGTCCCTGTGTATATAACAGAGAATAGCAGTCCCTGTGTATATTATAGAGAATAACAGTCCCTGTGTATATTACAGAGAATAGCAGTCCCTGTGTATATAATAGAGAATAACAGTCCCTGTCTATATAATAGAGAATAACAGTCCCTGTGTATATAACAGAGAATAGCAGCCCCTGTGTATATAATAGAGAATAGCAGTCCCTGTGTATATTATAGAGAATAGCAGTCCCTGTGTATATTATAGAGAATAGCAGCCCCTGTGTATATAATAGAGAATAACAGTCCCTGTGTATATAATAGAGAATAGCAGTCCCTGTGTATATAACAGAGAATAGCAGTCCCTATGTATATAACAGAGAATAGCAGCCTCTGTGTATATTATAGAGAATAACAGTCCCTGTGTATATTACAGAGAATAGCAGTCCCTGTGTATATAATAGAGAATAACAGTCCCTGTGTATATATTAGAGAATAGCAGCCCCTGTGTATATAATTGAGAATAGCAGCCCCTGTGTATATAACAGAGAATAGCAGCCCCTGTGTATATAACAGAGAATAGCAGCCCCTGTGTATATTATAGAGAATAACAGTCCCTGTGTATATTACAGAGAATAGCAGCCCCTGTGTATATTATAGAGAATAGCAGTCCCTGTGTATATTACAGAGAATAGCAGTCCCTGTGTATATTATAGAGAATAGCAGTCCCTGTGTATATTATAGAGAATAACAGTCCTGTGTATATTACAGAGAATAGCAGCCCCTGTGTATATAATAGAGAATAACAGTCCCTGTGTATATTATAGAGAATAGCAGTCCCTGTGTATATTATAGAGAATAGCAGTCCCTGTGTATATAACAGAGAATAGCAGTCCCTGTGTATTAATAGAGAATAGCAGTCCCTGTGTATATTATAGAGAATAGCAGTCCCCTGTGTATATAATAGAGAATAGCAGTCCATGTGTATATTATAGAGAATAGCAGTCCCTGTGTATATAATAGAGAATAGCAGCCCTGTGTATATTATAGAGAATAGCAGCCCCTGTGTATATAACAGAGAATAGCAGCCCCTGTGTATATAATAGAGAATAGCAGTCCCTGTGTATATTACAGAGAATAGCAGCCCCTGTGTATATAACAGAGAATAGCAGCCCCTGTGTATATAACAGAGAATAGCAGCCCCTGTGTATATTATAGAGAATAGCAGCCCCTGTGTATATTATAGAGAATAGCAGTCCCTGTGTATATAATAGAGAATAGCAGTCCCTGTGTATATTACAGAGAATAGCAGCCCCTGTGTAATATAACAGAGAATAGCAGCCCCTGTGTATATAACAGAGAATAGCAGCCCCTGTGTATATTATAGAGAATAGCAGCCCCTGTGTATATTATAGAGAATAGCAGCCCCTGTGTTATATAACAGAGAATAGCAGCCCTTGTGTATATTATAGAGAATAGCAGCCCCTGTGTATATTATAGAGAATAGCAGTCCCTGTGTATATTATAGAGAATAGCAGTCCCTGTGTATATAATAGAGAATAGCAGTCCCTGTGTATATAATAGAGAATAGCAGTCCCTGTGTATATTACAGAGAATAGCAGCCCCTGTGTATATAACAGAGAATAGCAGCCCCTGTGTATATAACAGAGAATAGCAGCCCTGTGTATATTATAGAGAATAGCAGCCCCTGTGTATATTATAGAGAATAGCAGCCCCTGTGTATATAACAGAGAATAGCAGCCCCTGTGTATATTATAGAGAATAGCAGCCCCTGTGTATATAATAGAGAATAGCAGTCCCTGTGTATATTATAGAGAATAGCAGTCCCTGTGTATATTATAGAGAATAGCAGCCCCTGTGTATATAATAGAGAATAACAGTCCCTGTGTATATAATAGAGAATAGCAGCCCCTGTGTAATATTATAGAGAATAGCAGTCCCTGTGTATATAACAGAGAATAGCAGTCCCTGTGTATATTATAGAGAATAGCAGTCCCTGTGTATATTATAGAGAATAGCAGCCCCTGTGTATATAACAGAGAATAGCAGTCCCTGTGTATATTATAGAGAATAGCAGTCCTGTGTATATTATAGAGAATAGCAGCCCCTGTGTATATAATAGAGAATAACAGTCCCTGTGTATATAATAGAGATAGCAGCCCCTGTGTATATTATAGAGAATAACAGTCCCTGTGTATATAATAGAGAATAGCAGCCCCTGTGTATATTATAGAGAATAGCAGTCCCTGTGTATATAACAGAGAATAGCAGTCCCTGTGTATATTATAGAGAATAACAGTCCCTGTGTATATTACAGAGAATAGCAGTCCCCTGTGTATATAATAGAGAATAACAGTCCCTGTGTATATAATAGAGAATAACAGTCCCTGTGTATATAACAGAGAATAGCAGTCCCTGTGTATATAACAGAGAATAGCAGCCCTGTGTATATAATAGAGAATAGCAGCCCCCTGTGTATATTACAGAGAATAGCAGCCCCTGTGTATATAATAAAGAATAGCAGCCCCTGTGTATATTACAGAGAATAGCAGTCCCTGTGTATATTATAGAGAATAGCAGTCTCTGTGTATATTATAGAGAATAGCAGCCCCTGTGTATATTATAGAGAATAACAGTCCCTGTGTATATAATTGAGAATAGCAGCCCCTATGTATATTATAGAGAATAACAGTCCCTGTGTATATTACAGAGAATAGCAGCCCCTGTGTATATAATAGAGAATAACAGTCCCTGTGTATATTATAGAGAATAGCAGTCCCTGTGTATATTACAGAGAATAGCAGTCCCTGTGTATATTATAGAGAATAGCAGTCCCTGTGTATATTATAGAGAATAACAGTCCCTGTGTATATTACAGAGAATAGCAGTCCCTGTGTATATAATAGAGAATAACAGTCCCTGTGTATATTATAGAGAATATCAGTCCCTGTGTATATAACAGAATAGCAGTCCCTGTGTATATAACAGAGAATAGCAGTCCCTGTGTATATAATAGAGAATAGCAGTCCCTGTTTATATTATAGAGAATAGCAGTCCCTGTGTATATAACAGAGAATAGCAGCCCCTGTGTATATAATAGAGAATAACAGTCCCTGTGTATATGATAGAGAATAGCAGCCCTTGTCTATATGATAGAGAATAGCAGTCTCTGTAATTGTTAGTATCCGGGATTCACAGTTGTTTGTGTCTCTCTTTCCCTGCAAACAATGTCTAGTTTAATCCCTTGGCTCCTCACAGATTGACATCACGGACACAGAAGCCAGAGAGGTCCAACACTCCCCCACGTATCCGAAAACCCTGATCACCGGGAAGAAGCTCCAAACTCCCGTCTTTGTGTAACAACATGGTCAAGAAGCAGAATAGCCCGGAACTGGCTGATGTCCCTGATATCAAGGGCTGTGTGTCCTCAGGTGAACAGCATCCTAATGGAGATAGCAAGAATGGGAACAGTTACCAAAAGTAAACAGAAGGCACTGCTCTCTTTCCCTGCAGTTCTGTACATGCTCTTCGAGTGTTTGAAGGGGCATTTTAGAGGGAGATTCACTCTGTATTTAACCCCGTGCTGTACCTGTCCTGTGAGTGCTGGATGGGGACGGTGTAGAGGGAGCTTTACTCTGTATCTAACCCCCTGCTGTACCTGTCCTGGGAGTGTTTGATGGGGACGGTGTAGAGGGAGCTTTACTCTGTATCTAACCCCGTGCTGTACCTGTCCTGGGAGTGTTTGATGGGGACGGTGTAGAGGGAGCTTTACTCTGTATCTAACCCCCTGCTGTACCTGTCCTGGGGAGTGTTTGATGGGGACAGTGTAGAGGGAGATTTACTCTGTATCTAACCCCGTGCTGTACCTGTCCTGGGAGTGTTTGATGGGGACAGTGCAGACGGAGCTTTACTCTGTATCTAACCCCCGTGCTGTACCTGTCCTGGGAGTGTTTGATGGGGACAGTGTAGAGGGGGCTTTACTCTGTATCTAACCCCATGCTGTACCTGCCCTGGGAGTGTTTGATGGGGACAGAGTAGAGGGAGCTTTACTCTGTATTTAACCCCCGTGCTGTACCTGCCCTGGGAGTGTTTGATGGGGGACAGTGCAGAGGGAGCTTTACTCTGTATCTAACCCTGTGCTGTACCTGTCCTGGGAAGTGTTTGATGGGGACAGTGTAGAGGGAGATTTACTCTGTATCTAACCCTGTGCTGTACCTGCCCTGGGAGTGTTTGATGGGGACAGTGTAGAGGGAGCTTTACTCTGTATCTACTCCTGTGGACTGACACTTCTGGTAGCTGTGCTGCTGACAATGTGCCGCACCGTTGGAGGTGCAGTATGATGCGATATTGAGGGGTCGGCTGGACCTCTCA
>JANJGN010003312.1:0-47577 GCA_026770705.1 Isurus oxyrinchus
GCCCCTGTGTATATTATAGAGAATAGCAGCCCCTGTGTATATTATAGAGAATAGCAGTCCCTGTGTATATTATAGAGAATAGCAGTCCCTGTGTATATTATAGAGAATAGCAGCCCCTATGTATATTATAGAGAGTAGCAGCCCCTGTGTATATTATAGAGAATAGCAGTCCCTGTGTATATTATAGAGAATAGCAGCCCCTATGTATATTATAGAGAATAGCATTCCCTGTGTATATTATAGAGAATAGCAGCCCCTGTGTATATTATAGAGAATAGCAGCCCCTGTGTATATTATAGAGAATAGCAGCCCCTGTGTATATTATAGAGAATAGCAGTCCCTGTGTATATTATAGAGAATAGCAGCCCCTGTGTATATTATAGAGAGTAGCAGCCCCTGTGTATATTATAGATAATAGCAGCCCCTGTGTATATTATAGAGAATAGCAGCCCCTGTATATATTGTAGAGAATAGCAGCCCCTGTGTATATTATAGAGAATAGCAGCCCCTGTGTGTATTATAGAGAATAGCAGTCCTGTGTATATTATAGAGAATAGCAGCCCCTGTATATATTGTAGAGAATAGCAGCCCCTGTGTATATTATAGAGAATAGCAGTCCCTGTGTATATTATAGAGAATAGCAGTCCCTATGTATATTATAGAGAGTAGCAGTCCCTGTGTATATTATAGATAATAGCAGACACTGTGTATATTATAGAGAATAGCAGTCCCTGTGTCTATTATAGATAATAGCAGACACTGTGTATATTATAGAGAATAGCAGTCCCTGTGTATATTATAGAGAATAGCAGCCCCTGTATATATTATAGAGAATAGCAGTCCCTCTGTATATTATCGAGAATAGCAGCCCCTGTGTATATTATAGAGAATAGCAGCCCCTGTGTATGTTATAGAGAATTTCAGCCCCTGTGTATATTATAGAGAATAGCAGCCCCTGTGTATATTATAGAGAATAGCAGCACCTGTGTACATTATAGAGAATAGCAGCACCTGTGTACATTATAGAGAATAGCAGCACCTGTGTACATTATAGAGAATAGCAGTCCCTGTGTATATTATAGAGAATAGCAGTCCCTGTGTATATTATAGAGAATAGCAGTCCCTGTGTATATTATAGAGAATAGCAGCCCCTGCGTGTGTTATAGTGAATAGCAGTCCCTGTGTATATTATAGAGAATAGCAGTCCCTGTGTATATTATAGAGAATAGCAGTCCCTGTGTATATTATAGAGAATAGCAGTCGCTGTGTATATTATAGAGAATAGCAGTCCCTGTGTATATTATAGAGAATAGCAGACCCTGTGTATATTATAGAGAATAGCAGCCCCTGTGTATATTATAGAGAATAGCAGTCCCTGTGTATATTATAGAGAATAGCAGACCCTGTGTATATTATAGAAAATAGCAGCCCCTGTGTATATTATAGAGAATAGCAGTCCCTGTGTATATTATAGAGAATAGCAGCCCCTGTGTATATTATAGAGAATAGCAGCTCCTGTGTATATTATAGAGAATAGCTGTCCCTGTGTATATTATAGAGAATAGCAGTCCCTGTGTATATTATAGAGAATAGCAGTCCCTGTGTATATTATAGAGAATAGCAGTCCCTGTGTATATTATAGAGAATAGCAGCCCCTGTGTATATTATAGAGAATAGCAGTCCCTGTGTATATTATAGAGAATAGCAGTCCCTGTGTATATTATAGAGAAAAGCAGTCCCTGTGTTTATTATAGAAAATAGTAGCCCCTGTGTATATTATAGAGAATAGCAGCCCCTGTGTATATTATAGAGAATAGCAGCCCCTGTGTATAATATAGAGAATAGCAGTCCCTGTGTATATTATAGAGAATAGCAGTCCCTGTGTATATTATAGAGAATAGCAGTCCCTGTGTATATTATAGAGAATAGCAGCCCCTGTGTATATTATAGAGAATAGCAGTCCCTGTGTATATTATAGAGAATAGCAGTCCCTGTGTATATTATAGAGAATAGCAGTCCCTGTGTATATTATAGAGAATAGCAGTCCCTGTGTATATTATAGAGAATAACAGTCCCTGTGTATATTATACAGAATAGCAGTCCCTGTGTATATTATAGAGAATAGCAGTCCCTGTGTATATTATAGAGAATAGCAGCCCCTATGTATATTATAGAGAGTAGCAGCCCCTGTGTATATTATAGAGAATAGCAGTCCCTGTGTATATTATAGAGAATAGCAGCCCCTATGTATATTATAGAGAATAGCATTCCTGTGTATATTATAGAGAATAGCAGCCCCTGTGTATATTATAGAGAATAGCAGCCCCTGTGTATATTATAGAGAATAGCAGCCCCTGTGTATATTATAGATAATAGCAGCCCCTGTGTATATTATAGAGAATAGCAGTCCCTGTGTATATTATAGAGAATAGCAGCCCCTATGTATATTATAGAGAGTAGCAGCCCCTGTGTATATTATAGATAATAGCAGCCCCTGTGTATATTATAGAGAATAGCAGCCCCTGTATATATTGTAGAGAATAGCAGCCCATGTGTTTATTATAGAGAATAGCAGTCCCTGTGTATATTATAGAGAATAGCAGTCCCTATGTATATTATAGAGAGTAGCAGTCCCTGTGTATATTATAGATAATAGCAGACACTGTGTATATTATAGAGAATAGCAGTCCCTGTGTCTATTATAGATAATAGCAGACACTGTGTATATTATAGAGAATAGCAGTCCCTGTGTATATTATAGAGAATAGCAGCCCCTGTGTATATTATAGAGAATAGCAGTCCCTCTGTATATTATAGAGAATAGCAGCCCCTGTGTATATTATAGAGAATAGCAGCCCTGTGTATGTTATAGAGAATTTCAGCCCCTGTGTATATTATAGAGAATAGCAGCCCCTGTGTATATTATAGAGAATAGCAGCACCTGTGTACATTATAGAGAATAGCAGCACCTGTGTACATTATAGAGAATAGCAGTCCCTGTGTATATTATAGTGAATAGCAGTCCCTGTGTATATTATAGAGAATAGCAGTCCCTGTGTATATTATAGAGAATAGCAGTCCCTGCGTGTGTTATAGTGAATAGCAGCCCCTGTGTATATTATAGAGTATAACAGTCCCTGTGTATATTATAGAGAATAGCAGTCCCTGTGTATATTATAGAGAATAGCAGTCGCTGTGTATATTATAGAGAATAGCAGTCCCTGTGTATATTATAGAGAATAGCAGACCCTGTGTATATTATAGAGAATAGCAGCCCCTGTGTATATTATAGAGAATAGCAGTCCCTGTGTATATTATAGAGAATAGCAGACCCTGTGTATATTATAGAAAATAGCAGCCCCTGTTTATATTATAGAGAATAGCAGTCCCTGTGTATATTATAGAGAATAGCAGCCCCTGTGTATATTATAGAGAATAGCAGCCCCTGTGTATATTATAGAGAATAGCAGCCCCTGTGTATATTATAGAGAATAGCAGTCCCTGTGTATATTATAGAGAATAGCAGTCCCTGTGTATATTATAGAGAATAGCAGCCCCTATGTATATTATAGAGAGTAGCAGCCCCTGTGTTTATTATAGAGAATAGCAGTCCCTGTGTATATTATAGAGAATAGCAGCCCCTATGTATATTATAGAGAATAGCATTCCCTGTGTATATTATAGAGAATAGCAGCCCCTGTGTATATTATAGAGAATAGCAGCCCTGTGTATATTATAGAGAATAGCAGCCCCTGTGTATATTATAGATAATAGCAGCCCCTGTGTATATTATAGAGAATAGCAGTCCCTGTGTATATTATAGAGAATAGCAGCCCCTGTGTAATATTATAGAGAGTAGCAGCCCCTGTGTATATTATAGATAATAGCAGCCCCTGTGTATATTATAGAGAATAGCAGCCCCTGTATATATTGTAGAGAATAGCAGCCCCTGTGTATATTATAGAGAATAGCAGCCCTGTGTGTATTATAGAGAATAGCAGTCTCTGTGTATATTATAGAGAATAGCAGCCCCTGTATATATTGTAGAGAATAGCAGCCCCTGTGTATATTATAGAGAATAGCAGTCCCTGTGTATATTATAGAGAATAGCAGTCCCTATGTATATTATAGAGAGTAGCAGTCCCTGTGTATATTATAGATAATAGCAGACACTGTGTATATTATAGAGAATAGCAGTCCCTGTGTCTATTATAGATAATAGCAGACACTGTGTATATTATAGAGAATAGCAGTCCCTGTGTATATTATAGAGAATAGCAGCCCCTGTGTATATTATAGAGAATAGCAGTCCCTCTGTATATTATAGAGAATAGCAGCCCCTGTGTATATTATAGAGAATAGCAGCCCCTGTGTATGTTATAGAGAATTTCAGCCCCTGTGTATATTATAGAGAATAGCAGCCCCTGAGTATATTATAGAGAATAGCAGCACCTGTGTACATTATAGAGAATAGCAGCACCTGTGTACATTATAGAGAATAGCAGCACCGGTGTACATTATAGAGAATAGCAGTCCCTGTGTATATTATAGAGAATAGCAGTCCCTGTGTATATTATAGAGAATAGCAGTCCCTGTGTATATTATAGAGAATAGCAGCCCCTGCGTGTGTTATAGTGAATAGCAGTCCCTGTGTATATTATAGAGAATAGCAGTCCCTGTGTATATTATAGAGAATAGCAGTCCCTGTGTATATTATAGAGAATAGCAGTCGCTGTGTATATTATAGAGAATAGCAGTCCCTGTGTATATTATAGAGAATAGCAGACCCTGTGTATATTATAGAGAATAGCAGCCCCTGTGTATATTATAGAGAATAGCAGTCCCTGTGTATATTATAGAGAATAGCAGACCCTGTGTATATTACAGAAAATAGCAGCCCCTGTGTATATTATAGAGAATAGCAGTCCCTGTGTATATTATAGAGAATAGCAGCCCCTGTGTATATTATAGAGAATAGCAGCCCCTGTGTATATTATAGAGAATAGCTGTCCCTGTGTATATTGTAGAGAATAGCTGTCCCTGTGTATATTATAGAGAATAGCAGTCCCTGTGTATATTATAGAGAATAGCAGTCCCTGTGTATATTATAGAGAATAGCAGCCCCTGTGTATATTGTAGAGAATAGCAGTCCCTGTGTATATTATAGAGAATAGCAGTCCCTGTGTATATTATAGAGAAAAGCAGTCCCTGTGTTTATTATAGAAAATAGTAGCCCCTGTGTATATTATAGAGAATAGCAGCCCCTGTGTATATTATAGAGAATAGCAGCCCCTGTGTATAATATAGAGAATAGCAGTCCCTGTGTATATTATAGAGAATAGCAGTCCCTGTGTATATTATAGAGAATAGCAGTCCCTGTGTATATTATAGAGAATAGCAGCCCCTGTGTATATTATAGAGAATAGCAGTCCCTGTGTATATTATAGAGAATAGCAGTCCCTGTGTATATTATAGAGAATAGCAGTCCCTGTGTATATTATAGAGAATAACAGTCCCTGTGTATATTATACAGAATAGCAGTCCCTGTGTATATTATAGAGAATAGCAGTCCCTGTGTATATTATAGAGAATAGCAGCCCCTATGTATATTATAGAGAGTAGCAGCCCCTGTGTATATTATAGAGAATAGCAGTCCCTGTGTATATTATAGAGAATAGCAGCCCTATGTATATTATAGAGAATAGCATTCCCTGTGTATATTATAGAGAATAGCAGCCCCTGTGTATATTATAGAGAATAGCAGCCCCTGTGTATATTATAGAGAATAGGAGCCCCTGTGTATATTATAGATAATAGCAGCCCCTGTGTATATTATAGAGAATAGCAGTCCCTGTGTATATTATAGAGAATAGCAGCCCCTATGTATATTATAGAGAGTAGCAGCCCCTGTGTATATTATAGATAATAGCAGCCCCTGTGTATATTATAGAGAATAGCAGCCCCTGTATATATTGTAGAGAATAGCAGTCCCTATGTATATTATAGAGAGTAGCAGTCCCTGTGTATATTATAGATAATAGCACACACTGTGTATATTATAGAGAATAGCAGTCCCTGTGTCTATTATAGATAATAGCAGACACTGTGTATATTATAGAGAATAGCAGTCCCTGTGTATATTATAGAGAATAGCAGCCCCTGTGTATATTATAGAGAATAGCAGTCCCTCTGTATATTATAGAGAATAGCAGCCCCTGTGTATATTATAGAGAATAGCAGCCCCTGTGTATGTTATAGAGAATTTCAGCCCCTGTGTATATTATAGAGAATAGCAGCCCCTCTGTATATTATAGAGAATAGCAGCACCTGTGTACATTATAGAGAATAGCAGCACCTGTGTACATTATAGAGAATAGCAGTCCCTGTGTATATTATAGAGAATAGCAGTCCCTGTGTATATTATAGAGAATAGCAGTCCCTGTGTATATTATAGAGAATAGCAGTCCCTGCGTGTGTTATAGTGAATAGCAGCCCCTGTGTATATTATAGAGTATAACAGTCCCTGTGTATATTATAGAGAATAGCAGTCCCTGTGTATATTATAGAGAATAGCAGTCGCTGTGTATATTATAGAGAATAGCAGTCCCTGTGTATATTATAGAGAATAGCCGACCCTGTGTATATTATAGAGAATAGCAGCCCCTGTGTATATTATAGAGAATAGCAGTCCCTGTGTATATTATAGAGAATAGCAGACCCTGTGTATATTATAGAAAATAGCAGCCCCTGTTTATATTATAGAGAATAGCAGTCCCTGTGTATATTATAGAGAATAGCAGCCCCTGTGTATATTATAGAGAATAGCAGCCCCTGTGTATATTATAGAGAATAGCTGTCCCTGTGTATATTATAGAGAATAGCAGTCCCTGTGTATATTATAGAGAATAGCAGTCCCTGTGTATATTATAGAGAATAGCAGTCCCTGTGTATATTATAGAGAATAGCAGCCCCTGTGTATATTATAGAGAATAGCAGTCCCTGTGTATATTATAGAGAATAGCAGTCCCTGTGTATATTATAGAGAATAGCAGTCCCTGTGTTTATTATAGAGAATAGTAGCCCCTGTGTATATTATAGAGAATAGCAGCCCCTGTGTATATTATAGAGAATAGCAGCCCCTGTGTATAATATAGAGAATAGCAGTCCCTGTGTATATTATAGAGAATAGCAGTCCCTGTGTATATTATAGAGAATAGCAGTCCCTGTGTATATTATAGAGAATAGCAGACACTGTGTATATTATAGAGAATAGCAGTCCCTGTGTATATTATAGAGAATAGCAGTCCCTGTGTATATTATAGAGAATAGCAGTCCCTGTGTATATTATAGAGAATAACAGTCCCTGTGTATATTATACAGAATAGCAGTCCCTGTGTATATTATAGAGAATAGCAGTCCCTGTGTATATTATAGAGAATAGCCGTCCCTGTGTATTTTATAGAGAATAGCAGCCCCTGTGTATATTATAGAGAATAGCAGTCCCTGTGTATATTATAGAGAATAGCAGTCCCTGTGTATATTATACAGAATAGCAGTCCCTGTGTATATTATAGAGAATAGCAGTCCCTGTGTATATTATAGAGAATAGCAGCCCCTGTGTATATTATAGAGAATAGCAGCCCCTGTGTATATTATAGAGAGTAGCAGCCCATGTGTTTATTATAGAGAATAGTAGCCCCTGTGTATATTATAGAGAGTAGCAGCCCCTGTGTGTATTATAGAGAATAGCAGCCCCTGTGTGTATTATAGAGAGTAGCAGCCCCTGTGTATATTATAGAGAATAGCAGCCCCTGTGTATATTATCGAGAATAGCAGTCCCTGTGTATATTATAGAGAATAGCAGTCCCTGTGTATATTATAGAGAATAGCAGCCCCTGTGTATATTATAGAGAATAGCAGCCCCTGTGTATATTATAGAGAATAGCAGTCCCTGTGTATATTATAGAGAATAGTAGTCCCTGTGTATATTATAGAGAATAGCAGTCCCTGTGTACGTTATAGAGAATAGCAGTCCCTGCGTGTGTTATAGTGAATAGCAGCCCCTGTGTATATTATAGAGTATAACAGTCCCTGTGTATATTATAGAGAATAGCAGTCCCTGTGTATATTATAGAGAATAGCAGTCGCTGTGTATATTATAGAGAATAGCAGTCCCTGTGTATATTATAGAGAATAGCAGACCCTGTGTATATTATAGAGAATAGCAGCCCCTGTGTATATTATAGAGAATAGCAGTCCCTGTGTATATTATAGAGAATAGCAGACCCTGTGTATATTATTGAAAATAGCAGCCCCTGTGTATATTATAGAGAATAGCAGTCCCTGTGTATATTATAGAGAATAGCAGCCCCTGTGTATATTATAGAGAATAGCAGCCCCTGTGTATATTATAGAGAATAGCTGTCCCTGTGTATATTATAGAGAATAGCAGTCCCTGTGTATATTATAGAGAATAGCAGTCCCTGTGTATATTATAGAGAATAGCAGTCCCTGTGTATATTATAGAGAATAGCAGCCCCTGTGTATATTATAGAGAATAGCAGTCCCCTGTGTATATTATAGAGAATAGCAGTCCCTGTGTATATTATAGAGAATAGCAGTCCCTGTGTTTATTATAGAGAATAGTAGCTCCTGTGTATATTATAGAGAATAGCAGCCCCTGTGTATATTATAGAGAATAGCAGCCCCTGTGTATAATATAGAGAATAGCAGTCCCTGTGTATATTATAGAGAATAGCAGTCCCTGTGTATATTATAGAGAATAGCAGTCCCTGTGTATATTATAGAGAATAGCAGACACTGTGTATATTATAGAGAATAGCAGTCCCTGTGTATATTATAGAGAATAGCAGTCCCTGTGTATATTATAGAGAATAGCAGTCCCTGTGTATATTATAGAGAATAACAGTCCCTGTGTATATTATACAGAATAGCAGTCCCTGTGTATATTATAGAGAATAGCAGTCCCTGTGTATATTATAGAGAATAGCCGTCCCTGTGTATTTTATAGAGAATAGCAGCCCCTGTGTATATTATAGAGAATAGCAGTCCCTGTGTATATTATAGAGAATAGCAGTCCCTGTGTATATTATAGAGAATAGCAGTCCCTGTGTATATTATAGAGAATAGCAGTCCCTGTGTACGTTATAGAGAATAGCAGCCCCTGTGTATATTATAGAGAATAGCAGCCCCTGTGTATATTATAGAGAGTAGCAGCCCATGTGTTTATTATAGAGAATAGTAGCCCCTGTGTATATTATAGAGAGTAGCAGCCCCTGTGTGTATTACAGAGAATAGCAGCCCCTGTGTGTATTATAGAGAGTAGCAGCCCCTGTGTATATTATAGAGAATAGCAGCCCCTGTGTATATTATCGAGAATAGCAGTCCCTGTGTATATTATAGAGAATAGCAGTCCCTGTGTATATTATAGAGAATAGCAGCCCCTGTGTATATTATAGAGAATAGCAGCCCCTGTGTATATTATAGAGAATAGCAGTCCCTGTGTATATTATAGAGAATAGTAGTCCCTTTGTATATTATAGAGAATAGCAGTCCCTGTGTACGTTATAGAGAATAGCAGCCCCTGTGTATATTATAGAGAATAGCAGCCCCTGTGTATATTACAGAGAATAGCAGCCCCTGTATATATTACAGGGAATAGCAGTCCCTGTGTATATTATAGAGAATAGCTGTCCCTGTGTATATTATAGAGAATAGCAGCCCCTGTGTATATTATAGAGAATAGCAGTCCCTGTGTATATTATAGAGAATAGCAGTCCCTGTGTATATTATAGAGAATAGCAGTCCCTGTGTATATTATAGAGAATAGCAGTCCCTGTGTATATTATAGAGAATAGCAGTCCCTGTGTATATTATAGAGAATAGCAGCCCCTGTGTATATTATAGAGAATAGCAGTCCCTGTGTATATTATAGAGAATAGCAGTCCCTGTGTATATTATAGAGAATAGCAACCCCTATGTATATTATAGAGAATAGCAGCCCCTGTGTATATTATAGAGAATAGCAGCCCCTGTGTATATTATAGAGAATAGCAGTCCCTGTGTATATTATAGAGAATAGCAGTCCCTGTGTATATTATAGAGAATAGCAGCCCCTATGTATATTATAGAGAGTAGCAGCCCCTGTGTATATTATAGAGAATAGCAGTCCCTGTGTATATTATAGAGAATAGCAGCCCCTATGTATATTATAGAGAATAGCATTCCCTGTGTATATTATAGAGAATAGCAGCCCCTGTGTATATTATAGATAATAGCAGCCCCTGTGTATATTATAGAGAATAGCAGTCCCTGTGTATATTATAGAGAATAGCAGCCCCTATGTATATTATAGAGAGTAGCAGCCCCTGTGTATATTATAGAGAATAGCAGTCCCTGTGTATATTATAGAGAATAGCAGACACTGTGTATATTATAGAGAATAGCAGTCCCTGTGTATATTATAGAGAATAGCAGTCCCTGTGTATATTATAGAGAATAGCAGTCCCTGTGTATATTATAGAGAATAACAGTCCCTGTGTATATTATACAGAATAGCAGTCCCTGTGTATATTATAGAGAATAGCAGTCCCTGTGTATATTATAGAGAATAGCCGTCCCTGTGTATTTTATAGAGAATAGCAGCCCCTGTGTATATTATAGAGAATAGCAGTCCCTGTGTATATTATAGAGAATAGCAGTCCCTGTGTATATTATACAGAATAGCAGTCCCTGTGTATATTATAGAGAATAGCAGTCCCTGTGTATATTATAGAGAATAGCAGCCCCTGTGTATATTATAGAGAATAGCAGCCCCTGTGTATATTATAGAGAGTAGCAGCCCATGTGTTTATTATAGAGAATAGTAGCCCCTGTGTATATTATAGAGAGTAGCAGCCCCTGTGTGTATTATAGAGAATAGCAGCCCCTGTGTGTATTATAGAGAGTAGCAGCCCCTGTGTATATTATAGAGAATAGCAGCCCCTGTGTATATTATCGAGAATAGCAGTCCCTGTGTATATTATAGAGAATAGCAGTCCCTGTGTATATTATAGAGAATAGCAGCCCCTGTGTATATTATAGAGAATAGCAGCCCCTGTGTATATTATAGAGAATAGCAGTCCCTGTGTATATTATAGAGAATAGTAGTCCCTGTGTATATTATAGAGAATAGCAGTCCCTGTGTACGTTATAGAGAATAGCAGTCCCTGCGTGTGTTATAGTGAATAGCAGCCCCTGTGTATATTATAGAGTATAACAGTCCCTGTGTATATTATAGAGAATAGCAGTCCCTGTGTATATTATAGAGAATAGCAGTCGCTGTGTATATTATAGAGAATAGCAGTCCCTGTGTATATTATAGAGAATAGCAGACCCTGTGTATATTATAGAGAATAGCAGCCCCTGTGTATATTATAGAGAATAGCAGTCCCTGTGTATATTATAGAGAATAGCAGACCCTGTGTATATTATTGAAAATAGCAGCCCCTGTGTATATTATAGAGAATAGCAGTCCCTGTGTATATTATAGAGAATAGCAGCCCCTGTGTATATTATAGAGAATAGCAGCCCCTGTGTATATTATAGAGAATAGCTGTCCCTGTGTATATTATAGAGAATAGCAGTCCCTGTGTATATTATAGAGAATAGCAGTCCCTGTGTATATTATAGAGAATAGCAGTCCCTGTGTATATTATAGAGAATAGCAGCCCCTGTGTATATTATAGAGAATAGCAGTCCCCTGTGTATATTATAGAGAATAGCAGTCCCTGTGTATATTATAGAGAATAGCAGTCCCTGTGTTTATTATAGAGAATAGTAGCTCCTGTGTATATTATAGAGAATAGCAGCCCCTGTGTATATTATAGAGAATAGCAGCCCCTGTGTATAATATAGAGAATAGCAGTCCCTGTGTATATTATAGAGAATAGCAGTCCCTGTGTATATTATAGAGAATAGCAGTCCCTGTGTATATTATAGAGAATAGCAGACACTGTGTATATTATAGAGAATAGCAGTCCCTGTGTATATTATAGAGAATAGCAGTCCCTGTGTATATTATAGAGAATAGCAGTCCCTGTGTATATTATAGAGAATAACAGTCCCTGTGTATATTATACAGAATAGCAGTCCCTGTGTATATTATAGAGAATAGCAGTCCCTGTGTATATTATAGAGAATAGCCGTCCCTGTGTATTTTATAGAGAATAGCAGCCCCTGTGTATATTATAGAGAATAGCAGTCCCTGTGTATATTATAGAGAATAGCAGTCCCTGTGTATATTATAGAGAATAGCAGTCCCTGTGTATATTATAGAGAATAGCAGTCCCTGTGTACGTTATAGAGAATAGCAGCCCCTGTGTATATTATAGAGAATAGCAGCCCCTGTGTATATTATAGAGAGTAGCAGCCCATGTGTTTATTATAGAGAATAGTAGCCCCTGTGTATATTATAGAGAGTAGCAGCCCCTGTGTGTATTACAGAGAATAGCAGCCCCTGTGTGTATTATAGAGAGTAGCAGCCCCTGTGTGTATTATAGAGAATAGCAGCCCCTGTGTATATTATCGAGAATAGCAGTCCCTGTGTATATTATAGAGAATAGCAGTCCCTGTGTATATTATAGAGAATAGCAGCCCCTGTGTATATTATAGAGAATAGCAGCCCCTGTGTATATTATAGAGAATAGCAGTCCCTGTGTATATTATAGAGAATAGTAGTCCCTTTGTATATTATAGAGAATAGCAGTCCCTGTGTACGTTATAGAGAATAGCAGCCCCTGTGTATATTATAGAGAATAGCAGCCCCTGTGTATATTACAGAGAATAGCAGCCCCTGTATATATTACAGGGAATAGCAGTCCCTGTGTATATTATAGAGAATAGCTGTCCCTGTGTATATTATAGAGAATAGCAGCCCCTGTGTATATTATAGAGAATAGCAGTCCCTGTGTATATTATAGAGAATAGCAGTCCCTGTGTATATTATAGAGAATAGCAGTCCCTGTGTATATTATAGAGAATAGCAGTCCCTGTGTATATTATAGAGAATAGCAGTCCCTGTGTATATTATAGAGAATAGCAGCCCCTGTGTATATTATAGAGAATAGCAGTCCCTGTGTATATTATAGAGAATAGCAGTCCCTGTGTATATTATAGAGAATAGCAACCCCTATGTATATTATAGAGAATAGCAGCCCCTGTGTATATTATAGAGAATAGCAGCCCCTGTGTATATTATAGAGAATAGCAGTCCCTGTGTATATTATAGAGAATAGCAGTCCCTGTGTATATTATAGAGAATAGCAGCCCCTATGTATATTATAGAGAGTAGCAGCCCCTGTGTATATTATAGAGAATAGCAGTCCCTGTGTATATTATAGAGAATAGCAGCCCCTATGTATATTATAGAGAATAGCATTCCCTGTGTATATTATAGAGAATAGCAGCCCCTGTGTATATTATAGATAATAGCAGCCCCTGTGTATATTATAGAGAATAGCAGTCCCTGTGTATATTATAGAGAATAGCAGCCCCTATGTATATTATAGAGAGTAGCAGCCCCTGTGTATATTATAGATAATAGCAGCCCCTGTGTATATTATAGAGAATAGCAGCTCCTGTATATATTGTAGAGAATAGCAGCCCATGTGTTTATTATAGAGAATAGCAGTCCCTGTGTATATTATAGAGAATAGCAGTCCCTATGTATATTATAGAGAGTAGCAGTCCCTGTGTATATTATAGATAATAGCAGACACTGTGTATATTATAGACAATAGCAGTCCCTGTGTCTATTATAGAGAATAGCAGCCCCTGTGTATATTATAGAGAATAGCAGTCCCTCTGTATATTATAGAGAATAGCAGCCCCTGTGTATATTATAGAGAATAGCAGCCCCTGTGTATGTTATAGAGAATTTCAGCCCTTGTGTATATTATAGAGAATAGCAGCCCCTGTGTATATTATAGAGAATAGCAGCACCTGTGTACATTATAGAGAATAGCAGCACCTGTGTACATTATAGAGAATAGCAGTCCCTGTGTATATTATAGAGAATAGCAGTCCCTGTGTATATTATAGAGAATAGCAGTCCCTGTGTATATTATAGAGAATAGCAGTCGCTGTGTATATTATAGAGAATAGCAGTCCCTGTGTATATTATAGAGAATAGCCGACCCTGTGTATATTATAGAGAATAGCAGCCCCTGTGTATATTATAGAGAATAGCAGTCCCTGTGTATATTATAGAGAATAGCAGACCCTGTGTATATTATAGAAAATAGCAGCCCCTGTTTATATTATAGAGAATAGCAGTCCCTGTGTATATTATAGAGAATCCAGCCCCTGTGTATATTATAGAGAATAGCAGCCCCTGTGTATATTATAGAGAATAGCTGTCCCTGTGTATATTATAGAGAATAGCATTCCCTGTGTATATTATAGAGAATAGCAGTCCCTGTGTATATTATAGAGAATAGCAGTCCCTGTGTATATTATAGAGAATAGCAGCCCCTGTGTATATTATAGAGAATAGCAGTCCCTGTGTATATTATAGAGAATAGCAGTCCCTGTGTATATTATAGAGAATAGCAGTCCCTGTGTTTATTATAGAGAATAGTAGCCCCTGTGTATATTATAGAGAATAGCAGCCCCTGTGTATATTATAGAGAATAGCAGCCCCTGTGTATATTATAGAGAATAGCAGCCCCTGTGTATAATATAGAGAATAGCAGTCCCTGTGTATATTATAGAGAATAGCAGTCCCTGTGTATATTATAGAGAATAGCAGTCCCTGTGTATATTATAGAGAATAGCAGACACTGTGTATATTATAGAGAATAGCAGTCCCTGTGTATATTATAGAGAATAGCAGTCCCTGTGTATATTATAGAGAATAGCAGTCCCTGTGTATATTATAGAGAATAACAGTCCCTGTGTATATTATACAGAATAGCAGTCCCTGTGTATATTATAGAGAATAGCAGTCCCTGTGTATATTATAGAGAATAGCCGTCCCTGTGTATTTTATAGAGAATAGCAGCCCCTGTGTATATTATAGAGAATAGCAGTCCCTGTGTATATTATAGAGAATAGCAGTCCCTGTGTATATTATACAGAATAGCAGTCCCTGTGTATATTATAGAGAATAGCAGTCCCTGTGTATATTATAGAGAATAGCAGCCCCTGTGTATATTATAGAGAATAGCAGCCCCTGTGTATATTATAGAGAGTAGCAGCCCATGTGTTTATTATAGAGAATAGTAGCCCCTGTGTATATTATAGAGAGTAGCAGCCCCTGTGTGTATTATAGAGAATAGCAGCCCCTGTGTGTATTATAGAGAGTAGCAGCCCCTGTGTATATTATAGAGAATAGCAGCCCCTGTGTATATTATCGAGAATAGCAGTCCCTGTGTATATTATAGAGAATAGCAGTCCCTGTGTATATTATAGAGAATAGCAGCCCCTGTGTATATTATAGAGAATAGCAGCCCCTGTGTATATTATAGAGAATAGCAGTCCCTGTGTATATTATAGAGAATAGTAGTCCCTGTGTATATTATAGAGAATAGCAGTCCCTGTGTACGTTATAGAGAATAGCAGTCCCTGCGTGTGTTATAGTGAATAGCAGCCCCTGTGTATATTATAGAGTATAACAGTCCCTGTGTATATTATAGAGAATAGCAGTCCCTGTGTATATTATAGAGAATAGCAGTCGCTGTGTATATTATAGAGAATAGCAGTCCCTGTGTATATTATAGAGAATAGCAGACCCTGTGTATATTATAGAGAATAGCAGCCCCTGTGTATATTATAGAGAATAGCAGTCCCTGTGTATATTATAGAGAATAGCAGACCCTGTGTATATTATTGAAAATAGCAGCCCCTGTGTATATTATAGAGAATAGCAGTCCCTGTGTATATTATAGAGAATAGCAGCCCCTGTGTATATTATAGAGAATAGCAGCCCCTGTGTATATTATAGAGAATAGCTGTCCCTGTGTATATTATAGAGAATAGCAGTCCCTGTGTATATTATAGAGAATAGCAGTCCCTGTGTATATTATAGAGAATAGCAGTCCCTGTGTATATTATAGAGAATAGCAGCCCCTGTGTATATTATAGAGAATAGCAGTCCCCTGTGTATATTATAGAGAATAGCAGTCCCTGTGTATATTATAGAGAATAGCAGTCCCTGTGTTTATTATAGAGAATAGTAGCTCCTGTGTATATTATAGAGAATAGCAGCCCCTGTGTATATTATAGAGAATAGCAGCCCCTGTGTATAATATAGAGAATAGCAGTCCCTGTGTATATTATAGAGAATAGCAGTCCCTGTGTATATTATAGAGAATAGCAGTCCCTGTGTATATTATAGAGAATAGCAGACACTGTGTATATTATAGAGAATAGCAGTCCCTGTGTATATTATAGAGAATAGCAGTCCCTGTGTATATTATAGAGAATAGCAGTCCCTGTGTATATTATAGAGAATAGCAGTCCCTGTGTACGTTATAGAGAATAGCAGCCCCTGTGTATATTATAGAGAATAGCAGCCCCTGTGTATATTATAGAGAGTAGCAGCCCATGTGTTTATTATAGAGAATAGTAGCCCCTGTGTATATTATAGAGAGTAGCAGCCCCTGTGTGTATTACAGAGAATAGCAGCCCCTGTGTGTATTATAGAGAGTAGCAGCCCCTGTGTATATTATAGAGAATAGCAGCCCCTGTGTATATTATCGAGAATAGCAGTCCCTGTGTATATTATAGAGAATAGCAGTCCCTGTGTATATTATAGAGAATAGCAGCCCCTGTGTATATTATAGAGAATAGCAGCCCCTGTGTATATTATAGAGAATAGCAGTCCCTGTGTATATTATAGAGAATAGTAGTCCCTTTGTATATTATAGAGAATAGCAGTCCCTGTGTACGTTATAGAGAATAGCAGCCCCTGTGTATATTATAGAGAATAGCAGCCCCTGTGTATATTACAGAGAATAGCAGCCCCTGTATATATTACAGGGAATAGCAGTCCCTGTGTATATTATAGAGAATAGCTGTCCCTGTGTATATTATGGAGAATAGCAGCCCCTGTGTATATTATAGAGAATAGCAGTCCCTGTGTATATTATAGAGAATAGCAGTCCCTGTGTATATTATAGAGAATAGCAGTCCCTGTGTATATTATAGAGAATAGCAGTCCCTGTGTATATTATAGAGAATAGCAGCCCCTGTGTATATTATAGAGAATAGCAGTCCCTGTGTATATTATAGAGAATAGCAGTCCCTGTGTATATTATAGAGAATAGCAACCCCTATGTATATTATAGAGAATAGCAGCCCCTGTGTATATTATAGAGAATAGCAGCCCCTGTGTATATTATAGAGAATAGCAGTCCCTGTGTATATTATAGAGAATAGCAGTCCCTGTGTATATTATAGAGAATAGCAGCCCCTATGTATATTATAGAGAGTAGCAGCCCCTGTGTATATTATAGAGAATAGCAGTCCCTGTGTATATTATAGAGAATAGCAGCCCCTATGTATATTATAGAGAATAGCATTACCTGTGTATATTATAGAGAATAGCAGCCCCTGTGTATATTATAGATAATAGCAGCCCCTGTGTATATTATAGAGAATAGCAGTCCCTGTGTATATTATAGAGAATAGCAGCCCCTATGTATATTATAGAGAGTAGCAGCCCCTGTGTATATTATAGATAATAGCAGCCCCTGTGTATATTATAGAGAATAGCAGCTCCTGTATATATTGTAGAGAATAGCAGCCCATGTGTTTATTATAGAGAATAGCAGTCCCTGTGTATATTATAGAGAATAGCAGTCCCTATGTATATTATAGAGAGTAGCAGTCCCTGTGTATATTATAGATAATAGCAGACACTGTGTATATTATAGACAATAGCAGTCCCTGTGTCTATTATAGAGAATAGCAGCCCCTGTGTATATTATAGAGAATAGCAGTCCCTCTGTATATTATAGAGAATAGCAGCCCCTGTGTATATTATAGAGAATAGCAGCCCCTGTGTATGTTATAGAGAATTTCAGCCCTTGTGTATATTATAGAGAATAGCAGCCCCTGTGTATATTATAGAGAATAGCAGCACCTGTGTACATTATAGAGAATAGCAGCACCTGTGTACATTATAGAGAATAGCAGTCCCTGTGTATATTATAGAGAATAGCAGTCCCTGTGTATATTATAGAGAATAGCAGTCCCTGTGTATATTATAGAGAATAGCAGTCGCTGTGTATATTATAGAGAATAGCAGTCCCTGTGTATATTATAGAGAATAGCCGACCCTGTGTATATTATAGAGAATAGCAGCCCCTGTGTATATTATAGAGAATAGCAGTCCCTGTGTATATTATAGAGAATAGCAGACCCTGTGTATATTATAGAAAATAGCAGCCCCTGTTTATATTATAGAGAATAGCAGTCCCTGTGTATATTATAGAGAATAGCAGCCCCTGTGTATATTATAGAGAATAGCAGCCCCTGTGTATATTATAGAGAATAGCTGTCCCTGTGTATATTATAGAGAATAGCAGTCCCTGTGTATATTATAGAGAATAGCAGTCCCTGTGTATATTATAGAGAATAGCAGTCCCTGTGTATATTATAGAGAATAGCAGCCCCTGTGTATATTATAGAGAATAGCAGTCCCTGTGTATATTATAGAGAATAGCAGTCCCTGTGTATATTATAGAGAATAGCAGTCCCTGTGTTTATTATAGAGAATAGTAGCCCCTGTGTATATTATAGAGAATAGCAGCCCCTGTGTATATTATAGAGAATAGCAGCCCCTGTGTATATTATAGAGAATAGCAGCCCCTGTGTATAATATAGAGAATAGCAGTCCCTGTGTATATTATAGAGAATAGCAGTCCCTGTGTATATTATAGAGAATAGCAGTCCCTGTGTATATTATAGAGAATAGCAGACACTGTGTATATTATAGAGAATAGCAGTCCCTGTGTATATTATAGAGAATAGCAGTCCCTGTGTATATTATAGAGAATAGCAGTCCCTGTGTATATTATAGAGAATAACAGTCCCTGTGTATATTATACAGAATAGCAGTCCCTGTGTATATTATAGAGAATAGCAGTCCCTGTGTATATTATAGAGAATAGCCGTCCCTGTGTATTTTATAGAGAATAGCAGCCCCTGTGTATATTATAGAGAATAGCAGTCCCTGTGTATATTATTGAGAATAGCAGTCCCTGTGTATATTATACAGAATAGCAGTCCCTGTGTATATTATAGAGAATAGCAGTCCCTGTGTATATTATAGAGAATAGCAGCCCCTGTGTATATTATAGAGAATAGCAGCCCCTGTGTATATTATAGAGAGTAGCAGCCCATGTGTTTATTATAGAGAATAGTAGCCCCTGTGTATATTATAGAGAGTAGCAGCCCCTGTGTGTATTATAGAGAATAGCAGCCCCTGTGTGTATTATAGAGAGTAGCAGCCCCTGTGTATATTATAGAGAATAGCAGCCCCTGTGTATATTATCGAGAATAGCAGTCCCTGTGTATATTATAGAGAATAGCAGTCCCTGTGTATATTATAGAGAATAGCAGCCCCTGTGTATATTATAGAGAATAGCAGCCCCTGTGTATATTATAGAGAATAGCAGTCCCTGTGTATATTATAGAGAATAGTAGTCCCTGTGTATATTATAGAGAATAGCAGTCCCTGTGTACGTTATAGAGAATAGCAGTCCCTGCGTGTGTTATAGTGAATAGCAGCCCCTGTGTATATTATAGAGTATAACAGTCCCTGTGTATATTATAGAGAATAGCAGTCCCTGTGTATATTATAGAGAATAGCAGTCGCTGTGTATATTATAGAGAATAGCAGTCCCTGTGTATATTATAGAGAATAGCAGACCCTGTGTATATTATAGAGAATAGCAGCCCCTGTGTATATTATAGAGAATAGCAGTCCCTGTGTATATTATAGAGAATAGCAGACCCTGTGTATATTATTGAAAATAGCAGCCCCTGTGTATATTATAGAGAATAGCAGTCCCTGTGTATATTATAGAGAATAGCAGCCCCTGTGTATATTATAGAGAATAGCAGCCCCTGTGTATATTATAGAGAATAGCTGTCCCTGTGTATATTATAGAGAATAGCAGTCCCTGTGTATATTATAGAGAATAGCAGTCCCTGTGTATATTATAGAGAATAGCAGTCCCTGTGTATATTATAGAGAATAGCAGCCCCTGTGTATATTATAGAGAATAGCAGTCCCCTGTGTATATTATAGAGAATAGCAGTCCCTGTGTATATTATAGAGAATAGCAGTCCCTGTGTTTATTATAGAGAATAGTAGCTCCTGTGTATATTATAGAGAATAGCAGCCCCTGTGTATATTATAGAGAATAGCAGCCCCTGTGTATAATATAGAGAATAGCAGTCCCTGTGTATATTATAGAGAATAGCAGTCCCTGTGTATATTATAGAGAATAGCAGTCCCTGTGTATATTATAGAGAATAGCAGACACTGTGTATATTATAGAGAATAGCAGTCCCTGTGTATATTATAGAGAATAGCAGTCCCTGTGTATATTATAGAGAATAGCAGTCCCTGTGTATATTATAGAGAATAACAGTCCCTGTGTATATTATACAGAATAGCAGCCCCTGTGTATATTATAGAGAATAGCAGTCCCTGTGTATATTATAGAGAATAGCCGTCCCTGTGTATTTTATAGAGAATAGCAGCCCCTGTGTATATTATAGAGAATAGCAGTCCCTGTGTATATTATAGAGAATAGCAGTCCCTGTGTATATTATAGAGAATAGCAGTCCCTGTGTATATTATAGAGAATAGCAGTCCCTGTGTACGTTATAGAGAATAGCAGCCCCTGTGTATATTATAGAGAATAGCAGCCCCTGTGTATATTATAGAGAGTAGCAGCCCATGTGTTTATTATAGAGAATAGTAGCCCCTGTGTATATTATAGAGAGTAGCAGCCCCTGTGTGTATTATAGAGAGTAGCAGCCCCTGTGTATATTATAGAGAATAGCAGCCCCTGTGTATATTATCGAGAATAGCAGTCCCTGTGTATATTATAGAGAATAGCAGTCCCTGTGTATATTATAGAGAATAGCAGCCCCTGTGTATATTATAGAGAATAGCAGCCCCTGTGTATATTATCGAGAATAGCAGTCCCTGTGTATATTATAGAGAATAGCAGTCCCTGTGTATATTATAGAGAATAGCAGCCCCTGTGTATGTTATAGAGAATTTCAGCCCTTGTGTATATTATAGAGAATAGCAGCCCCTGTGTATATTATAGAGAATAGCAGCACCTGTGTACATTATAGAGAATAGCAGCACCTGTGTACATTATAGAGAATAGCAGTCCCTGTGTATATTATAGAGAATAGCAGTCCCTGTGTATATTATAGAGAATAGCAGTCCCTGTGTATATTATAGAGAATAGCAGTCGCTGTGTATATTATAGAGAATAGCAGTCCCTGTGTATATTATAGAGAATAGCCGACCCTGTGTATATTATAGAGAATAGCAGCCCCTGTGTATATTATAGAGAATAGCAGTCCCTGTGTATATTATAGAGAATAGCAGACCCTGTGTATATTATAGAAAATAGCAGCCCCTGTTTATATTATAGAGAATAGCAGTCCCTGTGTATATTATAGAGAATAGCAGCCCCTGTGTATATTATAGAGAATAGCAGCCCCTGTGTATATTATAGAGAATAGCTGTCCCTGTGTATATTATAGAGAATAGCAGTCCCTGTGTATATTATAGAGAATAGCAGTCCCTGTGTATATTATAGAGAATAGCAGTCCCTGTGTATATTATAGAGAATAGCAGCCCCTGTGTATATTATAGAGAATAGCAGTCCCTGTGTATATTATAGAGAATAGCAGTCCCTGTGTATATTATAGAGAATAGCAGTCCCTGTGTTTATTATAGAGAATAGTAGCCCCTGTGTATATTATAGAGAATAGCAGCCCCTGTGTATATTATAGAGAATAGCAGCCCCTGTGTATATTATAGAGAATAGCAGCCCCTGTGTATAATATAGAGAATAGCAGTCCCTGTGTATATTATAGAGAATAGCAGTCCCTGTGTATATTATAGAGAATAGCAGTCCCTGTGTATATTATAGAGAATAGCAGACACTGTGTATATTATAGAGAATAGCAGTCCCTGTGTATATTATAGAGAATAGCAGTCCCTGTGTATATTATAGAGAATAGCAGTCCCTGTGTATATTATAGAGAATAACAGTCCCTGTGTATATTATACAGAATAGCAGTCCCTGTGTATATTATAGAGAATAGCAGTCCCTGTGTATATTATAGAGAATAGCCGTCCCTGTGTATTTTATAGAGAATAGCAGCCCCTGTGTATATTATAGAGAATAGCAGTCCCTGTGTATATTATTGAGAATAGCAGTCCCTGTGTATATTATACAGAATAGCAGTCCCTGTGTATATTATAGAGAATAGCAGTCCCTGTGTATATTATAGAGAATAGCAGCCCCTGTGTATATTATAGAGAATAGCAGCCCCTGTGTATATTATAGAGAGTAGCAGCCCATGTGTTTATTATAGAGAATAGTAGCCCCTGTGTATATTATAGAGAGTAGCAGCCCCTGTGTGTATTATAGAGAATAGCAGCCCCTGTGTGTATTATAGAGAGTAGCAGCCCCTGTGTATATTATAGAGAATAGCAGCCCCTGTGTATATTATCGAGAATAGCAGTCCCTGTGTATATTATAGAGAATAGCAGTCCCTGTGTATATTATAGAGAATAGCAGCCCCTGTGTATATTATAGAGAATAGCAGCCCCTGTGTATATTATAGAGAATAGCAGTCCCTGTGTATATTATAGAGAATAGTAGTCCCTGTGTATATTATAGAGAATAGCAGTCCCTGTGTACGTTATAGAGAATAGCAGTCCCTGCGTGTGTTATAGTGAATAGCAGCCCCTGTGTATATTATAGAGTATAACAGTCCCTGTGTATATTATAGAGAATAGCAGTCCCTGTGTATATTATAGAGAATAGCAGTCGCTGTGTATATTATAGAGAATAGCAGTCCCTGTGTATATTATAGAGAATAGCAGACCCTGTGTATATTATAGAGAATAGCAGCCCCTGTGTATATTATAGAGAATAGCAGTCCCTGTGTATATTATAGAGAATAGCAGACCCTGTGTATATTATTGAAAATAGCAGCCCCTGTGTATATTATAGAGAATAGCAGTCCCTGTGTATATTATAGAGAATAGCAGCCCCTGTGTATATTATAGAGAATAGCAGCCCCTGTGTATATTATAGAGAATAGCTGTCCCTGTGTATATTATAGAGAATAGCAGTCCCTGTGTATATTATAGAGAATAGCAGTCCCTGTGTATATTATAGAGAATAGCAGTCCCTGTGTATATTATAGAGAATAGCAGCCCCTGTGTATATTATAGAGAATAGCAGTCCCCTGTGTATATTATAGAGAATAGCAGTCCCTGTGTATATTATAGAGAATAGCAGTCCCTGTGTTTATTATAGAGAATAGTAGCTCCTGTGTATATTATAGAGAATAGCAGCCCCTGTGTATATTATAGAGAATAGCAGCCCCTGTGTATAATATAGAGAATAGCAGTCCCTGTGTATATTATAGAGAATAGCAGTCCCTGTGTATATTATAGAGAATAGCAGTCCCTGTGTATATTATAGAGAATAGCAGACACTGTGTATATTATAGAGAATAGCAGTCCCTGTGTATATTATAGAGAATAGCAGTCCCTGTGTATATTATAGAGAATAGCAGTCCCTGTGTATATTATAGAGAATAACAGTCCCTGTGTATATTATACAGAATAGCAGCCCCTGTGTATATTATAGAGAATAGCAGTCCCTGTGTATATTATAGAGAATAGCCGTCCCTGTGTATTTTATAGAGAATAGCAGCCCCTGTGTATATTATAGAGAATAGCAGTCCCTGTGTATATTATAGAGAATAGCAGTCCCTGTGTATATTATAGAGAATAGCAGTCCCTGTGTATATTATAGAGAATAGCAGTCCCTGTGTACGTTATAGAGAATAGCAGCCCCTGTGTATATTATAGAGAATAGCAGCCCCTGTGTATATTATAGAGAGTAGCAGCCCATGTGTTTATTATAGAGAATAGTAGCCCCTGTGTATATTATAGAGAGTAGCAGCCCCTGTGTGTATTATAGAGAGTAGCAGCCCCTGTGTATATTATAGAGAATAGCAGCCCCTGTGTATATTATCGAGAATAGCAGTCCCTGTGTATATTATAGAGAATAGCAGTCCCTGTGTATATTATAGAGAATAGCAGCCCCTGTGTATATTATAGAGAATAGCAGCCCCTGTGTATATTATAGAGAATAGCAGTCCCTGTGTATATTATAGAGAATAGTAGTCCCTTTGTATATTATAGAGAATAGCAGTCCCTGTGTACGTTATAGAGAATAGCAGCCCCTGTGTATATTATAGAGAATAGCAGCCCCTGTGTATATTACAGAGAATAGCAGCCCCTGTATATATTACAGGGAATAGCAGTCCCTGTGTATATTATAGAGAATAGCAGTCCCTGTGTATATTATAGAGAATAGCAGCCCCTGTGTATATTATAGAGAATAGCAGTCCCTGTGTATATTATAGAGAATAGCAGTCCCTGTGTATATTATAGAGAATAGCAGTCCCTGTGTATATTATAGAGAATAGCAGTCCCTGTGTATATTATAGAGAATAGCAGTCCCTGTGTATATTATAGAGAATAGCAGCCCCTGTGTATATTATAGAGAATAGCAGTCCCTGTGTATATTATAGAGAATAGCAGTCCCTGTGTATATTATAGAGAATAGCAACCCCTATGTATATTATAGAGAATAGCAGCCCCTGTGTATATTATAGAGAATAGCAGCCCCTGTGTATATTATAGAGAATAGCAGTCCCTGTGTATATTATAGACAATAGCAGTCCCTGTGTATATTATAGAGAATAGCAGCCCCTATGTATATTATAGAGAGTAGCAGCCCCTGTGTATATTATAGAGAATAGCAGTCCCTGTGTATATTATAGAGAATAGCAGCCCCTATGTATATTATAGAGAATAGCATTCCCTGTGTATATTATAGAGAATAGCAGCCCCTGTGTATATTATAGATAATAGCAGCCCCTGTGTATATTATAGAGAATAGCAGTCCCTGTGTATATTATAGAGAATAGCAGCCCCTATGTATATTATAGAGAGTAGCAGCCCCTGTGTATATTATAGATAATAGCAGCCCCTGTGTATATTATAGAGAATAGCAGCCCCTGTATATATTGTAGAGAATAGCAGCCCATGTGTTTATTATAGAGAATAGCAGTCCCTGTGTATATTATAGAGAATAGCAGTCCCTATGTATATTATAGAGAGTAGCAGTCCCTGTGTATATTATAGATAATAGCAGACACTGTGTATATTATAGACAATAGCAGTCCCTGTGTCTATTATAGAGAATAGCAGCCCCTGTGTATATTATAGAGAATAGCAGTCCCTCTGTATATTATAGAGAATAGCAGCCCCTGTGTATATTATAGAGAATAGCAGCCCCTGTGTATGTTATAGAGAATTTCAGCCCCTGTGTATATTATAGAGAATAGCAGCCCCTGTGTATATTATAGAGAATAGCAGCACCTGTGTACATTATAGAGAATAGCAGCACCTGTGTACATTATAGAGAATAGCAGTCCCTGTGTATATTATAGAGAATAGCAGTCCCTGTGTATATTATAGAGAATAGCAGTCCCTGTGTATATTATAGAGAATAGCAGTCCCTGCGTGTGTTATAGTGAATAGCAGCCCCTGTGTATATTATAGAGAATAACAGTCGCTGTGTATATTATAGAGAATAGCAGCCCCTGTGTATATTATAGAGAATAGCAGCACCTGTGTACATTATAGAGAATAGCAGCACCTGTGTACATTATAGAGAATAGCAGTCCCTGTGTATATTATAGAGAATAGCAGTCCCTGTGTATATTATAGAGAATAGCAGTCCCTGTGTATATTATAGAGAATAGCAGTCCCTGCGTGTGTTATAGTGAATAGCAGCCCCTGTGTATATTATAGAGAATAACAGTCCCTGTGTATATTATAGAGAATAGCAGTCCCTGTGTATATTATAGAGAATAGCAGTCGCTGTGTATATTATAGAGAATAGCAGTCCCTGTGTATATTATAGAGAATAGCAGACCCTGTGTATATTATAGAGAATAGCAGTCCCTGTGTATATTAAAGAGAATAGCAGACCCTGTGTATATTATAGAAAATAGCAGCCCCTGTGTATATTATAGAGAATAGCAGTCCCTGTGTACGTTATAGAGAATAGCAGCCCCTGTGTACATTATAGAGAATAGCAGCCCCTGTGTATATTACAGAGAATAGCAGCCCCTGTATATATTACAGAGAATAGCAGTCCCTGTGTATATTATAGAGAATAGCAGTCCCTGTGTATATTATAGAGAATAGCAGCCCCTGTGTATATTATAGAGAATAGCAGTCCCTGTGTATATTATAGAGAATAGCAGTCCCTGTGTATATTATAGAGAATAGCAGTCCCTGTGTATATTATAGAGAATAGCAGTCCCTGTGTATATTATAGAGAATAGCAGCCCCTGTGTATATTATAGAGAATAGCAGTCCCTGTGTATATTATAGAGAATAGCAGTCCCTGTGTATATTATAGAGAATAGCAGCCCCTATGTATATTATAGAGAATAGCAGCCCCTGTGTATATTATAGAGAATAGCAGCCCCTGTGTATATTATAGAGAATAGCAGTCCCTGTGTATATTATAGAGAATAGCAGTCCCTGTGTATATTATAGAGAATAGCAGCCGCTATGTATATTATAGAGAGTAGCAGCCCCTGTGTATATTATAGAGAATAGCAGTCCCTGTGTATATTATAGAGAATAGCAGCCCCTATGTATATTATAGAGAATAGCAGTCCCTGTGTATATTATAGAGAATAGCAGCCCCTATGTATATTATAGAGAGTAGCAGCCCCTGTGTATATTATAGATAATAGCAGCCCCTGTGTATATTATAGAGAATAGCAGCCCCTGTATATATTGTAGAGAATAGCAGCCCATGTGTTTATTATAGAGAATAGCAGTCCCTGTGTATATTATAGAGAATAGCAGTCCCTATGTATATTATAGAGAGTAGCAGTCCCTGTGTATATTGTAGATAATAGCAGACACTGTGTATATTATAGACAATAGCAGTCCCTGTGTCTATTATAGAGAATAGCAGCCCCTGTGTATATTATAGAGAATAGCAGTCCCTCTGTATATTATAGAGAATAGCAGCCCCTGTGTATATTATAGAGAATAGCAGCCCCTGTGTATGTTATAGAGAATTTCAGCCCCTGTGTATATTATAGAGAATAGCAGTCCCTGTGTATATTATAGAGAATAGCAGCACCTGTGTACATTATAGAGAATAGCAGCACCTGTGTACATTATAGAGAATAGCAGTCCCTGTGTATATTATAGAGAATAGCAGTCCCCTGTGTATATTATAGAGAATAGCAGTCCCTGTGTATATTATAGAGAATAGCAGTCCCTGCGTGTGTTATAGTGAATAGCAGCCCCTGTGTATATTATAGAGAATAACAGTCCCTGTGTATATTATAGAGAATAGCAGTCCCTGTGTATATTATAGAGAATAGCAGTCGCTGTGTATATTATAGAGAATAGCAGCCCCTGTGTATATTATAGAGAATAGCAGCACCTGTGTACATTATAGAGAATAGCAGCACCTGTGTACATTATAGAGAATAGCAGTCCCTGTGTATATTATAGAGAATAGCAGTCCCTGTGTATATTATAGAGAATAGCAGTCCCTGTGTATATTATAGAGAATAGCAGTCCCTGCGTGTGTTATAGTGAATAGCAGCCCCTGTGTATATTATAGAGAATAACAGTCCCTGTGTATATTATAGAGAATAGCAGTCCCTGTGTATATTATAGAGAATAGCAGTCGCTGTGTATATTATAGAGAATAGCAGTCCCTGTGTATATTATAGAGAATAGCAGACCCTGTGTATATTATAGAGAATAGCAGCCCCTGTGTATATTATAGAGAATAGCAGTCCCTGTGTATATTAAAGAGAATAGCAGACCCTGTGTATATTATAGAAAATAGCAGCCCCTGTGTATATTATAGAGAATAGCAGTCCCTGTGTATATTATAGAGAATAGCAGCCCCTGTGTATATTATAGAGAATAGCAGTCCCTGTGTATATTATAGAGAATAGCAGTCCCTGCGTGTGTTATAGTGAATAGCAGCCCCTGTGTATATTATAGAGAATAACAGTCCCTGTGTATATTATAGAGAATAGCAGTCCCTGTGTATATTATAGAGAATAGCAGTCGCTGTGTATATTATAGAGAATAGCAGTCCCTGTGTATATTATAGAGAATAGCAGACCCTGTGTATATTATAGAGAATAGCAGCCCCTGTGTATATTTTAGAGAATAGCAGTCCCTGTGTATATTAAAGAGAATAGCAGACCCTGTGTATATTATAGAAAATAGCAGCCCCTGTGTATATTATAGAGAATAGCAGTCCCTGTGTACGTTATAGAGAATAGCAGCCCCTCTGTATATTATAGAGAATAGCAGCCCCTGTGTATATTACAGAGAATAGCAGCCCCTGTATATATTACAGAGAATAGCAGTCCCTGTGTATATTATAGAGAATAGCAGTCCCTGTGTATATTATAGAGAATAGCAGCCCCTGTGTATATTATAGAGAATAGCAGTCCCTGTGTATATTATAGAGAATAGCAGTCCCTGTGTATATTATAGAGAATAGCAGTCCCTGTGTATATTATAGAGAATAGCAGTCCCTGTGTATATTATAGAGAATAGCAGCCCCTGTGTATATTATAGAGAATAGCAGTCCCTGTGTATATTATAGAGAATAGCAGTCCCTGTGTATATTATAGAGAATAGCAGCCCCTATGTATATTATAGAGAATAGCAGCCCCTGTGTATATTATAGAGAATAGCAGCCCCTGTGTATATTATAGAGAATAGCAGTCCCTGTGTATATTATAGAGAATAGCAGTCCCTGTGTATATTATAGAGAATAGCAGCCCCTATGTATATTATAGAGAGTAGCAGCCCCTGTGTATATTATAGAGAATAGCAGTCCCTGTGTATATTATAGAGAATAGCAGCCCCTATGTATATTATAGAGAATAGCATTCCCTGTGTATATTATAGAGAATAGCAGCCCCTGTGTATATTATAGATAATAGCAGCCCCTGTGTATATTATAGAGAATAGCAGTCCCTGTGTATATTATAGAGAATAGCAGCCCCTATGTATATTATAGAGAGTAGCAGCCCCTGTGTATATTATAGATAATAGCAGCCCCTGTGTATATTATAGAGAATAGCAGCCCCTGTATATATTGTAGAGAATAGCAGCCCATGTGTTTATTATAGAGAATAGCAGTCCCTGTGTATATTATAGAGAATAGCAGTCCCTATGTATATTATAGAGAGTAGCAGTCCCTGTGTATATTATAGATAATAGCAGACACTGTGTATATTATAGACAATAGCAGTCCCTGTGTCTATTATAGAGAATAGCAGCCCCTGTGTATATTATAGAGAATAGCAGTCCCTCTGTATATTATAGAGAATAGCAGCCCCTGTGTATATTATAGAGAATAGCAGCCCCTGTGTATGTTATAGAGAATTTCAGCCCCTGTGTATATTATAGAGAATAGCAGCCCCTGTGTATATTATAGAGAATAGCAGCACCTGTGTACATTATAGAGAATAGCAGCACCTGTGTACATTATAGAGAATAGCAGTCCCTGTGTATATTATAGAGAATAGCAGTCCCCTGTGTATATTATAGAGAATAGCAGTCCCTGTGTATATTATAGAGAATAGCAGTCCCTGCGTGTGTTATAGTGAATAGCAGCCCCTGTGTATATTATAGAGAATAACAGTCCCTGTGTATATTATAGAGAATAGCAGTCCCTGTGTATATTATAGAGAATAGCAGTCGCTGTGTATATTATAGAGAATAGCAGCCCCTGTGTATATTATAGAGAATAGCAGCACCTGTGTACATTATAGAGAATAGCAGCACCTGTGTACATTATAGAGAATAGCAGTCCCTGTGTATATTATAGAGAATAGCAGTCCCTGTGTATATTATAGAGAATAGCAGTCCCTGTGTATATTATAGAGAATAGCAGTCCCTGCGTGTGTTATAGTGAATAGCAGCCCCTGTGTATATTATAGAGAATAACAGTCCCTGTGTATATTATAGAGAATAGCAGTCCCTGTGTATATTATAGAGAATAGCAGTCGCTGTGTATATTATAGAGAATAGCAGTCCCTGTGTATATTATAGAGAATAGCAGACCCTGTGTATATTATAGAGAATAGCAGCCCCTGTGTATATTATAGAGAATAGCAGTCCCTGTGTATATTAAAGAGAATAGCAGTCCCTGTGTATATTATAGAAAATAGCAGCCCCTGTGTATATTATAGAGAATAGCAGTCCCTGTGTATATTATAGAGAATAGCAGCCCCTGTGTATATTATAGAGAATAGCAGTCCCTGTGTATATTACAGAGAATAGCAGTCCCTGTGTATATTACAGAGAATAGCAGTCCCTGTGTATATTATAGAGAATAGCAGTCCCTGTGTATATTATAGAGAATAGCAGTCCCTGCGTGTGTTATAGTGAATAGCAGCCCCTGTGTATATTATAGAGAATAACAGTCCCTGTGTATATTATAGAGAATAGCAGTCCCTGTGTATATTATAGAGAATAGCAGTCGCTGTGTATATTATAGAGAATAGCAGTCCCTGTGTATATTATAGAGAATAGCAGACCCTGTGTATATTATAGAGAATAGCAGCCCCTGTGTATATTATAGAGAATAGCAGTCCCTGTGTATATTAAAGAGAATAGCAGACCCTGTGTATATTATAGAAAATAGCAGCCCCTGTGTATATTATAGAGAATAGCAGTCCCTGTGTATATTATAGAGAATAGCAGCCCCTGTGTATATTATAGAGAATAGCAGCCCCTGTGTATATTATAGAGAATAGCAGTCCCTGTGTATATTACAGAGAATAGCAGTCCCTGTGTATATTATAGAGAATAGCAGCCCCTGTATATATTATAGAGAATAGCAGCCCCTGTGTATATTATAGAGAATAGCAGCCCCTGTGTATATTATAGAGAATAGCAGCCCCTGTGTATTTTATAGAGAATAGCAGCCCCTGTGTATATTATAGAGAATAGCAGTCCCTGTGTATATTATAGAGAATAGCAGTCCCTGTGTATATTATAGAGAATAGCAGCCCCTGTGTATATTATCGAGAATAGCAGCCCCTGTGTATATTATAGAGAATAGCAGTCCCTGTGTATATTATAGAGAATAGCAGTCCCTGTGTATATTACAGAGAATAGCAGTCCCTGTGTATATTATAGAGAATAGCAGTCCCTGTGTATATTATAGAGAATAGCAGTCCCTGTGTATCTTATAGAGAATAGCAGTCTCTGTGTATATTATAGAGAATAGCAGTCCCTGTGTATATTATAGAGAATAGCAGTCCCTGTGTATATTATAGAGAATAGCAGTCCCTGTGTATATTATAGAGAATAGCAGTCCCTGTGTATATTATAGAGAATAGCAGCCCCTGTGTATATTATAGAGAGTAGCAGCCCCTGTGTCTATTATAGAGAATAGCAGCCCCTGTGTGTATTATAGAGAATAGCAGCCCCTGTGTGTATTATAGAGAATAGCAGTCACTGTGTATATTATAGAGAATAGCAGCCCCTGTGTATATTATAGAGAATAGCAGCCCCTGTGTATATTATCGAGAATAGCACTCCCTGTGTATATTATAGAGAATCGCAGTCCCTGTGTATATTATAGAGAATAGCAGACCCTGTGTATATTATAGAGAATAGCAGTCCCTGTGTATATTATAGAGAATAGCAGCTCCTGTGTATATTATAGAGAATAGCAGTCCCTGTGTATATTATAGAGAATAGCAGTCCCTGTGTATACTATAGATAATAGCAGTCCCTGTGTATATTATAGAGAATAGCAGTCCCTGTGTATATTATAGAGAATAGCAGCCCCTGTGTATATTATAGAGAATAGCAGTCCCTGTGTATATTATAGAGAATAGCAGCCCCTGTGTATATTATAGAGAATAGCAGCCCCTGTGTATATTATAGAGAATAGCAGTCCCTGTGTATATTATCGAGAATAGCAGCCCCTGTGTATATTATAGAGAATAACAGTCCCTGTGTATATTATAGAGAATAGCATCCCCTGTATATATTATAGATAATAGCAGCCCCTGTGTATATTATAGAGAATAGCAGTCCCTGTGTATATTATACAGAATAACAGCCCCTGTGTATATTATAGAGAATAGCAGTCCCTGTGTATATTATCGAGAATAGCAGCCCCTGTGTATATTATAGAGAATAACAGTCCCTGTGTATATTATAGAGAATAGCATCCCCTGTATATATTATAGATAATAGCAGCCCCTGTGTATATTATAGAGAATAGCAGTCCCTGTGTATATTATACAGAATAACAGCCCCTGTGTATATTATAGAGAATAGCAGCCCCTGTGTATATTACAGAGAAAAGCAGTCCCTGTGTATATTACAGAGAATAGCAGCCTCTGTGTATATTATAGAGAATAGCAGCCCCTGTGTATATTATAGAGAATGGCAGCCCCTGTGTATATTATAGAGAATAGCAGTCCCTGTGTATATTATAGAGAATAGCAGTCCCTGTGTATATTATAGAGAATAGCAGTCCCTATGTATATTATAGAGAGTAGCAGTCCCTGTGTATATTATAGATAATAGCAGACACTGTGTATATTATAGACAATAGCAGTCCCTGTGTCTATTATAGAGAATAGCAGCCCCTGTGTATATTATAGAGAATAGCAGTCCCTCTGTATATTATAGAGAATAGCAGCCCCTGTGTATATTATAGAGAATAGCAGCCCCTGTGTATGTTATAGAGAATTTCAGCCCCTGTGTATATTATAGAGAATAGCAGTCCCTGTGTATATTATAGAGAATAGCAGTCCCCTGTGTATATTATAGAGAATAGCAGTCCCTGTGTATATTATAGAGAATAGCAGTCCCTGCGTGTGTTATAGTGAATAGCAGCCCCTGTGTATATTATAGAGAATAACAGTCCCTGTGTATATTATAGAGAATAGCAGTCCCTGTGTATATTATAGAGAATAGCAGTCGCTGTGTATATTATAGAGAATAGCAGCCCCTGTGTATATTATAGAGAATAGCAGCACCTGTGTACATTATAGAGAATAGCAGCACCTGTGTACATTATAGAGAATAGCAGTCCCTGTGTATATTATAGAGAATAGCAGTCCCTGTGTATATTATAGAGAATAGCAGTCCCTGTGTATATTATAGAGAATAGCAGTCCCTGTGTGTGTTATAGTGAATAGCAGCCCCTGTGTATATTATAGAGAATAACAGTCCCTGTGTATATTATAGAGAATAGCAGTCCCTGTGTATATTATAGAGAATAGCAGTCGCTGTGTATATTATAGAGAATAGCAGTCCCTGTGTATATTATAGAGAATAGCAGACCCTGTGTATATTATAGAGAATAGCAGCCCCTGTGTATATTATAGAGAATAGCAGTCCCTGTGTATATTAAAGAGAATAGCAGACCCTGTGTATATTATAGAAAATAGCAGCCCCTGTGTATATTATAGAGAATAGCAGTCCCTGTGTATATTATAGAGAATAGCAGCCCCTGTGTATATTATAGAGAATAGCAGTCCCTGTGTATATTATAGAGAATAGCAGTCCCTGCGTGTGTTATAGTGAATAGCAGCCCCTGTGTATATTATAGAGAATAACAGTCCCTGTGTATATTATAGAGAATAGCAGTCCCTGTGTATATTATAGAGAATAGCAGTCGCTGTGTATATTATAGAGAATAGCAGTCCCTGTGTATATTATAGAGAATAGCAGACCCTGTGTATATTATAGAGAATAGCAGCCCCTGTGTATATTATAGAGAATAGCAGTCCCTGTGTATATTAAAGAGAATAGCAGACCCTGTGTATATTATAGAAAATAGCAGCCCCTGTGTATATTATAGAGAATAGCAGTCCCTGTGTACGTTATAGAGAATAGCAGCCCCTGTGTATATTATAGAGAATAGCAGCCCCTGTGTATATTACAGAGAATAGCAGCCCCTGTATATATTACAGAGAATAGCAGTCCCTGTGTATATTATAGAGAATAGCAGTCCCTGTGTATATTATAGAGAATAGCAGCCCCTGTGTATATTATAGAGAATAGCAGTCCCTGTGTATATTATAGAGAATAGCAGTCCCTGTGTATATTATAGAGAATAGCAGTCCCTGTGTATATTATAGAGAATAGCAGCCCCTGTGTATATTATAGAGAATAGCAGCCCCTGTGTATATTATAGAGAATAGCAGTCCCTGTGTATATTATAGAGAATAGCAGTCCCTGTGTATATTATAGAGAATAGCAGCCCCTGTGTATATTATAGAGAATAGCAGCCCCTGTGTATATTATAGAGAATAGCAGCCCCTGTGTATATTATAGAGAATAGCAGTCCCTGTGTATATTATAGAGAATAGCAGTCCCTGTGTATATTATAGAGAATAGCAGCCCCTATGTATATTATAGAGAGTAGCAGCCCCTGTGTATATTATAGAGAATAGCAGTCCCTGTGTATATTATAGAGAATAGCAGCCCCAATGTATATTATAGAGAATAGCATTCCCTGTGTATATTATAGAGAATAGCAGCCCCTGTGTATATTATAGATAATAGCAGCCCCTGTGTATATTATAGAGAATAGCAGTCCCTGTGTATATTATAGAGAATAGCAGCCCCTATGTATATTATAGAGAGTAGCAGCCCCTGTGTATATTATAGATAATAGCAGCCCCTGTGTATATTATAGAGAATAGCAGCCCCTGTATATATTGTAGAGAATAGCAGCCCATGTGTTTATTATAGAGAATAGCAGTCCCTGTGTATATTATAGAGAATAGCAGTCCCTATGTATATTATAGAGAGTAGCAGTCCCTGTGTATATTATAGATAATAGCAGACACTGTGTATATTATAGACAATAGCAGTCCCTGTGTCTATTATAGAGAATAGCAGCCCCTGTGTATATTATAGAGAATAGCAGTCCCTCTGTATATTATAGAGAATAGCAGCCCCTGTGTATATTATAGAGAATAGCAGCACCTGTGTACATTATAGAGAATAGCAGCACCTGTGTACATTATAGAGAATAGCAGTCCCTGTGTATATTATAGAGAATAGCAGTCCCCTGTGTATATTATAGAGAATAGCAGTCCCTGTGTATATTATAGAGAATAGCAGTCCCTGCGTGTGTTATAGTGAATAGCAGCCCCTGTGTATATTATAGAGAATAACAGTCCCTGTGTATATTATAGAGAATAGCAGTCCCTGTGTATATTATAGAGAATAGCAGTCGCTGTGTATATTATAGAGAATAGCAGCCCCTGTGTATATTATAGAGAATAGCAGCACCTGTGTACATTATAGAGAATAGCAGCACCTGTGTACATTATAGAGAATAGCAGTCCCTGTGTATATTATAGAGAATAGCAGTCCCTGTGTATATTATAGAGAATAGCAGTCCCTGTGTATATTATAGAGAATAGCAGTCCCTGCGTGTGTTATAGTGAATAGCAGCCCCTGTGTATATTATAGAGAATAACAGTCCCTGTGTATATTATAGAGAATAGCAGTCCCTGTGTATATTATAGAGAATAGCAGTCGCTGTGTATATTATAGAGAATAGCAGTCCCTGTGTATATTATAGAGAATAGCAGACCCTGTGTATATTATAGAGAATAGCAGCCCCTGTGTATATTATAGAGAATAGCAGTCCCTGTGTATATTAAAGAGAATAGCAGACCCTGTGTATATTATAGAAAATAGCAGCCCCTGTGTATATTATAGAGAATAGCAGTCCCTGTGTATATTATAGAGAATAGCAGCCCCTGTGTATATTATAGAGAATAGCAGTCCCTGTGTATATTATAGAGAATAGCAGTCCCTGCGTGTGTTATAGTGAATAGCAGCCCCTGTGTATATTATAGAGAATAACAGTCCCTGTGTATATTATAGAGAATAGCAGTCCCTGTGTATATTATAGAGAATAGCAGTCGCTGTGTATATTATAGAGAATAGCAGTCCCTGTGTATATTATAGAGAATAGCAGACCCTGTGTATATTATAGAGAATAGCAGCCCCTGTGTATATTTTAGAGAATAGCAGTCCCTGTGTATATTAAAGAGAATAGCAGACCCTGTGTATATTATAGAAAATAGCAGCCCCTGTGTATATTATAGAGAATAGCAGTCCCTGTGTACGTTATAGAGAATAGCAGCCCCTCTGTATATTATAGAGAATAGCAGCCCCTGTGTATATTACAGAGAATAGCAGCCCCTGTATATATTACAGAGAATAGCAGTCCCTGTGTATATTATAGAGAATAGCAGTCCCTGTGTATATTATAGAGAATAGCAGCCCCTGTGTATATTATAGAGAATAGCAGTCCCTGTGTATATTATAGAGAATAGCAGTCCCTGTGTATATTATAGAGAATAGCAGTCCCTGTGTATATTATAGAGAATAGCAGTCCCTGTGTATATTATAGAGAATAGCAGCCCCTGTGTATATTATAGAGAATAGCAGTCCCTGTGTATATTATAGAGAATAGCAGTCCCTGTGTATATTATAGAGAATAGCAGCCCCTATGTATATTATAGAGAATAGCAGCCCCTGTGTATATTATAGAGAATAGCAGCCCCTGTGTATATTATAGAGAATAGCAGTCCCTGTGTATATTATAGAGAATAGCAGTCCCTGTGTATATTATAGAGAATAGCAGCCCCTATGTATATTATAGAGAGTAGCAGCCCCTGTGTATATTATAGAGAATAGCAGTCCCTGTGTATATTATAGAGAATAGCAGCCCCTATGTATATTATAGAGAATAGCATTCCCTGTGTATATTATAGAGAATAGCAGCCCCTGTGTATATTATAGATAATAGCAGCCCCTGTGTATATTATAGAGAATAGCAGTCCCTGTGTATATTATAGAGAATAGCAGCCCCTATGTATATTATAGAGAGTAGCAGCCCCTGTGTATATTATAGATAATAGCAGCCCCTGTGTATATTATAGAGAATAGCAGCCCCTGTATATATTGTAGAGAATAGCAGCCCATGTGTTTATTATAGAGAATAGCAGTCCCTGTGTATATTATAGAGAATAGCAGTCCCTATGTATATTATAGAGAGTAGCAGTCCCTGTGTATATTATAGATAATAGCAGACACTGTGTATATTATAGACAATAGCAGTCCCTGTGTCTATTATAGAGAATAGCAGCCCCTGTGTATATTATAGAGAATAGCAGTCCCTCTGTATATTATAGAGAATAGCAGCCCCTGTGTATATTATAGAGAATAGCAGCCCCTGTGTATGTTATAGAGAATTTCAGCCCCTGTGTATATTATAGAGAATAGCAGCCCCTGTGTATATTATAGAGAATAGCAGCACCTGTGTACATTATAGAGAATAGCAGCACCTGTGTACATTATAGAGAATAGCAGTCCCTGTGTATATTATAGAGAATAGCAGTCCCCTGTGTATATTATAGAGAATAGCAGTCCCTGTGTATATTATAGAGAATAGCAGTCCCTGCGTGTGTTATAGTGAATAGCAGCCCCTGTGTATATTATAGAGAATAACAGTCCCTGTGTATATTATAGAGAATAGCAGTCCCTGTGTATATTATAGAGAATAGCAGTCGCTGTGTATATTATAGAGAATAGCAGCCCCTGTGTATATTATAGAGAATAGCAGCACCTGTGTACATTATAGAGAATAGCAGCACCTGTGTACATTATAGAGAATAGCAGTCCCTGTGTATATTATAGAGAATAGCAGTCCCTGTGTATATTATAGAGAATAGCAGTCCCTGTGTATATTATAGAGAATAGCAGTCCCTGCGTGTGTTATAGTGAATAGCAGCCCCTGTGTATATTATAGAGAATAACAGTCCCTGTGTATATTATAGAGAATAGCAGTCCCTGTGTATATTATAGAGAATAGCAGTCGCTGTGTATATTATAGAGAATAGCAGTCCCTGTGTATATTATAGAGAATAGCAGACCCTGTGTATATTATAGAGAATAGCAGCCCCTGTGTATATTATAGAGAATAGCAGTCCCTGTGTATATTAAAGAGAATAGCAGTCCCTGTGTATATTATAGAAAATAGCAGCCCCTGTGTATATTATAGAGAATAGCAGTCCCTGTGTATATTATAGAGAATAGCAGTCCCTGTGTATATTATAGAGAATAGCAGCCCCTGTGTATATTACAGAGAATAGCAGTCCCTGTGTATATTACAGAGAATAGCAGTCCCTGTGTATATTATAGAGAATAGCAGTCCCTGTGTATATTATAGAGAATAGCAGTCCCTGTGTATATTATAGAGAATAGCAGTCCCTGCGTGTGTTATAGTGAATAGCAGCCCCTGTGTATATTATAGAGAATAACAGTCCCTGTGTATATTATAGAGAATAGCAGTCCCTGTGTATATTATAGAGAATAGCAGTCGCTGTGTATATTATAGAGAATAGCAGTCCCTGTGTATATTATAGAGAATAGCAGACCCTGTGTATATTATAGAGAATAGCAGCCCCTGTGTATATTATAGAGAATAGCAGTCCCTGTGTATATTAAAGAGAATAGCAGACCCTGTGTATATTATAGAAAATAGCAGCCCCTGTGTATATTATAGAGAATAGCAGTCCCTGTGTATATTATAGAGAATAGCAGCCCCTGTGTATATTATAGAGAATAGCAGCCCCTGTGTATATTATAGAGAATAGCAGTCCCTGTGTATATTACAGAGAATAGCAGTCCCTGTGTATATTATAGAGAATAGCAGCCCCTGTATATATTATAGAGAATAGCAGCCCCTGTGTATATTATAGAGAATAGCAGCCCCTGTGTATATTATAGAGAATAGCAGCCCCTGTGTATTTTATAGAGAATAGCAGCCCCTGTGTATATTATAGAGAATAGCAGTCCCTGTGTATATTATAGAGAATAGCAGTCCCTGTGTATATTATAGAGAATAGCAGCCCCTGTGTATATTATCGAGAATAGCAGCCCCTGTGTATATTATAGAGAATAGCAGTCCCTGTGTATATTATAGAGAATAGCAGTCCCTGTGTATATTACAGAGAATAGCAGTCCCTGTGTATATTATAGAGAATAGCAGCCCCTGTGTATATTATAGAGAGTAGCAGCCCCTGTGTCTATTATAGAGAATAGCAGCCCCTGTGTATATTATAGAGAATAGCAGCCCCTGTGTATATTATCGAGAATAGCACTCCCTGTGTATATTATAGAGAATCGCAGTCCCTGTGTATATTATAGAGAATAGCAGACCCTGTGTATATTATAGAGAATAGCAGTCCCTGTGTATATTATAGAGAATAGCAGCTCCTGTGTATATTATAGAGAATAGCAGTCCCTGTGTATATTATAGAGAATAGCAGTCCCTGTGTATACTATAGATAATAGCAGTCCCTGTGTATATTATAGAGAATAGCAGTCCCTGTGTATATTATAGAGAATAGCAGCCCCTGTGTATATTATAGAGAATAGCAGTCCCTGTGTATATTATAGAGAATAGCAGCCCCTGTGTATATTATAGAGAATAGCAGCCCCTGTGTATATTATAGAGAATAGCAGTCCCTGTGTATATTATCGAGAATAGCAGCCCCTGTGTATATTATAGAGAATAACAGTCCCTGTGTATATTATAGAGAATAGCATCCCCTGTATATATTATAGATAATAGCAGCCCCTGTGTATATTATAGAGAATAGCAGTCCCTGTGTATATTATACAGAATAACAGCCCCTGTGTATATTATAGAGAATAGCAGTCCCTGTGTATATTATCGAGAATAGCAGCCCCTGTGTATATTATAGAGAATAACAGTCCCTGTGTATATTATAGAGAATAGCATCCCCTGTATATATTATAGATAATAGCAGCCCCTGTGTATATTATAGAGAATAGCAGTCCCTGTGTATATTATACAGAATAACAGCCCCTGTGTATATTATAGAGAATAGCAGCCCCTGTGTATATTACAGAGAAAAGCAGTCCCTGTGTATATTACAGAGAATAGCAGCCTCTGTGTATATTATAGAGAATAGCAGCCCCTGTGTATATTATAGAGAATGGCAGCCCCTGTGTATATTATAGAGAATAGCAGTCCCTGTGTATATTATAGAGAATAGCAGTCCCTGTGTATATTATAGAGAATAGCAGTCCCTATGTATATTATAGAGAGTAGCAGTCCCTGTGTATATTATAGATAATAGCAGACACTGTGTATATTATAGACAATAGCAGTCCCTGTGTCTATTATAGAGAATAGCAGCCCCTGTGTATATTATAGAGAATAGCAGTCCCTCTGTATATTATAGAGAATAGCAGCCCCTGTGTATATTATAGAGAATAGCAGCCCCTGTGTATGTTATAGAGAATTTCAGCCCCTGTGTATATTATAGAGAATAGCAGTCCCTGTGTATATTATAGAGAATAGCAGTCCCCTGTGTATATTATAGAGAATAGCAGTCCCTGTGTATATTATAGAGAATAGCAGTCCTTGCGTGTGTTATAGTGAATAGCAGCCCCTGTGTATATTATAGAGAATAACAGTCCCTGTGTATATTATAGAGAATAGCAGTCCCTGTGTATATTATAGAGAATAGCAGTCGCTGTGTATATTATAGAGAATAGCAGCCCCTGTGTATATTATAGAGAATAGCAGCACCTGTGTACATTATAGAGAATAGCAGCACCTGTGTACATTATAGAGAATAGCAGTCCCTGTGTATATTATAGAGAATAGCAGTCCCTGTGTATATTATAGAGAATAGCAGTCCCTGTGTATATTATAGAGAATAGCAGTCCCTGCGTGTGTTATAGTGAATAGCAGCCCCTGTGTATATTATAGAGAATAACAGTCCCTGTGTATATTATAGAGAATAGCAGTCCCTGTGTATATTATAGAGAATAGCAGTCGCTGTGTATATTATAGAGAATAGCAGTCCCTGTGTATATTATAGAGAATAGCAGACCCTGTGTATATTATAGAGAATAGCAGCCCCTGTGTATATTATAGAGAATAGCAGTCCCTGTGTATATTAAAGAGAATAGCAGACCCTGTGTATATTATAGAAAATAGCAGCCCCTGTGTATATTATAGAGAATAGCAGTCCCTGTGTATATTATAGAGAATAGCAGCCCCTGTGTATATTATAGAGAATAGCAGTCCCTGTGTATATTATAGAGAATAGCTCTCCCTGCGTGTGTTATAGTGAATAGCAGCCCCTGTGTATATTATAGAGAATAACAGTCCCTGTGTATATTATAGAGAATAGCAGTCCCTGTGTATATTATAGAGAATAGCAGTCGCTGTGTATATTATAGAGAATAGCAGTCCCTGTGTATATTATAGAGAATAGCAGACCCTGTGTATATTATAGAGAATAGCAGCCCCTGTGTATATTATAGAGAATAGCAGTCCCTGTGTATATTAAAGAGAATAGCAGACCCTGTGTATATTATAGAAAATAGCAGCCCCTGTGTATATTATAGAGAATAGCAGTCCCTGTGTACGTTATAGAGAATAGCAGCCCCTGTGTATATTATAGAGAATAGCAGCCCCTGTGTATATTACAGAGAATAGCAGCCCCTGTATATATTACAGAGAATAGCAGTCCCTGTGTATATTATAGAGAATAGCAGTCCCTGTGTATATTATAGAGAATAGCAGCCCCTGTGTATATTATAGAGAATAGCAGCCCCTGTGTATATTATAGAGAATAGCAGTCCCTGTGTATATTATAGAGAATAGCAGTCCCTGTGTATATTATAGAGAATAGCAGCCCCTGTGTATATTATAGAGAATAGCAGCCCCTGTGTATATTATAGAGAATAGCAGTCCCTGTGTATATTATAGAGAATAGCAGTCCCTGTGTATATTATAGAGAATAGCAGCCCCTGTGTATATTATAGAGAATAGCAGCCCCTGTGTATATTATAGAGAATAGCAGCCCCTGTGTATATTATAGAGAATAGCAGTCCCTGTGTATATTATAGAGAATAGCAGTCCCTGTGTATATTATAGAGAATAGCAGCCCCTATGTATATTATAGAGAGTAGCAGCCCCTGTGTATATTATAGAGAATAGCAGTCCCTGTGTATATTATAGAGAATAGCAGCCCCAATGTATATTATAGAGAATAGCATTCCCTGTGTATATTATAGAGAATAGCAGCCCCTGTGTATATTATAGATAATAGCAGCCCCTGTGTATATTATAGAGAATAGCAGTCCCTGTGTATATTATAGAGAATAGCAGCCCCTATGTATATTATAGAGAGTAGCAGCCCCTGTGTATATTATAGATAATAGCAGCCCCTGTGTATATTATAGAGAATAGCAGCCCCTGTATATATTGTAGAGAATAGCAGCCCATGTGTTTATTATAGAGAATAGCAGTCCCTGTGTATATTATAGAGAATAGCAGTCCCTATGTATATTATAGAGAGTAGCAGTCCCTGTGTATATTATAGATAATAGCAGACACTGTGTATATTATAGACAATAGCAGTCCCTGTGTCTATTATAGAGAATAGCAGCCCCTGTGTATATTATAGAGAATAGCAGTCCCTCTGTATATTATAGAGAATAGCAGCCCCTGTGTATATTATAGAGAATAGCAGCCCCTGTGTATGTTATAGAGAATTTCAGCCCCTGTGTATATTATAGAGAATAGCAGCCCCTGTGTATATTATAGAGAATAGCAGCACCTGTGTACATTATAGAGAATAGCAGCACCTGTGTACATTATAGAGAATAGCAGTCCCTGTGTATATTATAGAGAATAGCAGTCCCCTGTGTATATTATAGAGAATAGCAGTCCCTGTGTATATTATAGAGAATAGCAGTCCCTGCGTGTGTTATAGTGAATAGCAGCCCCTGTGTATATTATAGAGAATAACAGTCCCTGTGTATATTATAGAGAATAGCAGTCCCTGTGTATATTATAGAGAATAGCAGTCGCTGTGTATATTATAGAGAATAGCAGCCCCTGTGTATATTATAGAGAATAGCAGCACCTGTGTACATTATAGAGAATAGCAGCACCTGTGTACATTATAGAGAATAGCAGTCCCTGTGTATATTATAGAGAATAGCAGTCCCTGTGTATATTATAGAGAATAGCAGTCCCTGTGTATATTATAGAGAATAGCAGTCCCTGCGTGTGTTATAGTGAATAGCAGCCCCTGTGTATATTATAGAGAATAACAGTCCCTGTGTATATTATAGAGAATAGCAGTCCCTGTGTATATTATAGAGAATAGCAGTCGCTGTGTATATTATAGAGAATAGCAGTCGCTGTGTATATTATAGAGAATAGCAGACCCTGTGTATATTATAGAGAATAGCAGCCCCTGTGTATATTATAGAGAATAGCAGTCCCTGTGTATATTAAAGAGAATAGCAGACCCTGTGTATATTATAGAAAATAGCAGCCCCTGTGTATATTATAGAGAATAGCAGTCCCTGTGTATATTATAGAAAATAGCAGCCCCTGTGTATATTATAGAGAATAGCAGTCCCTGTGTATATTACAGAGAATAGCAGTCCCTGTGTATATTATAGAGAATAGCAGTCCCTGTGTATATTATAGAGAATAGCAGTCCCTGCGTGTGTTATAGTGAATAGCAGCCCCTGTGTATATTATAGAGAATAACAGTCCCTGTGTATATTATAGAGAATAGCAGTCCCTGTGTATATTATAGAGAATAGCAGTCGCTGTGTATATTATAGAGAATAGCAGTCCCTGTGTATATTATAGAGAATAGCAGACCCTGTGTATATTATAGAGAATAGCAGCCCCTGTGTATATTATAGAGAATAGCAGTCCCTGTGTATATTACAGAGAATAGCAGTCCCTGTGTATATTATAGAGAATAGCAGCCCCTGTATATATTATAGAGAATAGCAGCCCCTGTGTATATTATAGAGAATAGCAGCCCCTGTGTATATTATAGAGAATAGCAGCCCCTGTGTATTTTATAGAGAATAGCAGCCCCTGTGTATATTATAGAGAATAGCAGTCCCTGTGTATATTATATAGAATAGCAGTCCCTGTGTATATTATAGAGAATAGCAGCCCCTGTGTATATTATCGAGAATAGCAGCCCCTGTGTATATTATAGAGAATAGCAGTCCCTGTGTATATTATAGAGAATAGCAGTCCCTGTGTATATTACAGAGAATAGCAGTCCCTGTGTATATTATAGAGAATAGCAGTCCCTGTGTATATTATAGAGAATAGCAGTCCCTGTGTATCTTATAGAGAATAGCAGTCTCTGTGTATATTATAGAGAATAGCAGTCCCTGTGTATATTATAGAGAATAGCAGTCCCTGTGTATATTATAGAGAATAGCAGTCCCTGTGTATATTATAGAGAATAGCAGTCCCTGTGTATATTATAGAGAATAGCAGCCCCTGTGTATATTATAGAGAGTAGCAGCCCCTGTGTCTATTATAGAGAATAGCAGCCCCTGTGTGTATTATAGAGAATAGCAGCCCCTGTGTGTATTATAGAGAATAGCAGTCACTGTGTATATTATAGAGAATAGCAGCCCCTGTGTATATTATAGAGAATAGCAGCCCCTGTGTATATTATCGAGAATAGCACTCCCTGTGTATATTATAGAGAATCGCAGTCCCTGTGTATATTATAGAGAATAGCAGACCCTGTGTATATTATAGAGAATAGCAGTCCCTGTGTATATTATAGAGAATAGCAGCTCCTGTGTATATTATAGAGAATAGCAGTCCCTGTGTATATTATAGAGAATAGCAGTCCCTGTGTATACTATAGATAATAGCAGTCCCTGTGTATATTATAGAGAATAGCAGTCCCTGTGTATATTATAGAGAATAGCAGCCCCTGTGTATATTATAGAGAATAGCAGTCCCTGTGTATATTATAGAGAATAGCAGCCCCTGTGTATATTATAGAGAATAGCAGCCCCTGTGTATATTATAGAGAATAGCAGTCCCTGTGTATATTATCGAGAATAGCAGCCCCTGTGTATATTATAGAGAATAACAGTCCCTGTGTATATTATAGAGAATAGCATCCCCTGTATATATTATAGATAATAGCAGCCCCTGTGTATATTATAGAGAATAGCAGTCCCTGTGTATATTATACAGAATAACAGCCCCTGTGTATATTATAGAGAATAGCAGTCCCTGTGTATATTATCGAGAATAGCAGCCCCTGTGTATATTATAGAGAATAACAGTCCCTGTGTATATTATAGAGAATAGCATCCCCTGTATATATTATAGATAATAGCAGCCCCTGTGTATATTATAGAGAATAGCAGTCCCTGTGTATATTATACAGAATAACAGCCCCTGTGTATATTATAGAGAATAGCAGCCCCTGTGTATATTACAGAGAAAAGCAGTCCCTGTGTATATTACAGAGAATAGCAGCCTCTGTGTATATTATAGAGAATAGCAGCCCCTGTGTATATTATAGAGAATAGCAGCCCCTGTGTATATTATAGAGAATAGCAGCCCCTGTGTATATTATAGAGAATAGCAGTCCCTGTGTATGTTATAGAGAATAACAGTCCCTGTGTATATTATAGAGAATAGCAGCCCCTGTATATATTATAGAGAATATAGCCCCTGTATATATTATAGAGAATAGCAGTCCCTGTGTATATTATAGAGAATAGCAGCCCCTGTGTATATTATAGAGAATAGCAGCCACTTTGTATATTATAGAGAATAGCAGCCCCTGTGTATATTATAGAGAATAGCAGCCCCTGTGTATATTATCGAAAATAGCAGCCCCTGTGTATATTATACAGAATAGCAGCCCCTGTGTATATTACAGAGAATAGCAGTCCCTGTGTATATTATAGAGAATAGCAGTCCCTGTGTACATTATAGAGAATAGCAGTCCCTGCATATATTATAGAGAATAGCAGTCCCTGTGTATATTATAGAGAATAGCAGCCTCTGTGTATATTACAGAGAATAGCAGTCCCTGTGTATATTATAGAGAATAGCAGCCCCTGTGTATATTATAGAGAATAGCAGCCCCTGTGTATATTATAGAGAATAGCAGTCCCTGTGTATATTATAGAGAATAGCAGCCCATGTGTTTATTATAGAGAATAGCAGTCCCTGTGTATATTATAGAGAATAGCAGCCCCTCTGTATATTATAGAGAATATCAGTCCCTGTGTATATTATAGAGAATAGCAGTCCCTGTGTATATTATAGCGAATAGCAGTCCTTGTGTATATTATAGAGAATAGCAGTCCCTGTGTATATTATAGAGAAAAGCAGCCCCTATGTATATTATAGAGAATAGCAGCCCCTGTGTATATTATAGAGAATAGCAGCCCCTGTGTATATTATAGAGAATAGCAGTCCCTGTGTATATTATAGAGAATAGCAGTCCCTGTGTATATTATAGAGAATAGCAGCCCCTATGTATATTATAGAGAGTAGCAGCCCCTGTGTATATTATAGAGAATAGCAGTCCCTGTGTATATTATAGAGAATAGCAGCCCCTATGTATATTATAGAGAATAGCATTCCCTGTGTATATTATAGAGAATAGCAGCCCCTGTGTATATTATAGATAATAGCAGCCCCTGTGTATATTATAGAGAATAGCAGCCCCTGTGTATATTATAGAGAATAGCAGCCCCTATGTATATTAAAGAGAGTAGCAACCCCTGTGTATATTATAGAGAATAGCAGTCCCTGTGTATATTATAGAGAATAGCAGTCCCTGTGTATATGATAGAGAATAGCAGCCCCTGTGTATGTTATAGAGAATTTCAGCCCCTGTGTATATTATAGAGAATTTCAGCCCCTGTGTATATTATAGAGAATAGCAGCCCCTGTGTATATTATAGAGAATAGCAGCACCTGTGTACATTATAGAGAATAGCAGCACCTGTGTACATTATAGAGAATTGCAGTCCCTGTGTATATTATAGAGAATAGCAGTCCCTGTGTATATTATAGAGAATAGCAGTCCCTGTGTATATTATAGAGAATAGCTGTCCCTGTGTATATTATAGAGAATAGCAGCCCCTGTGTGTATTATAGAGAATAGCAGTGCCTGTGTATATTATAGAGAATAGCAGCCCCTGTGTATATTATAGAGAATAACAGTCCCTGTGTATATTATAGAGAATAGCAGTCCCTGTGTATATTATAGAGAATAGCA
>JANJGN010003313.1:0-47577 GCA_026770705.1 Isurus oxyrinchus
CACTATTGTAGAGTCAGTAATTGAGGGTGTGCTACACTATTGGAGTGTCAGTAATTGAGTGTGTGCTGCACTATTGGTGTGTCAGTAATTGAGGGTGAGCTGCACTATTGGAGTGTCACTAATTCAGGGTGTGCTGCACTTTTTGAGTGTCAGTAATTGAGGGTGCGCTGCAATTTTGTAGTGTCAGTAATTGAGAGTGTGCTGCACAATAGGAGTGTCAGTAATTGAGGGTGTGCTGCACTATAGGAGTGTCAGTAATTGAGGGTGTGCTGCACTATTCTAGTGTCAGTAATTAATGCTGTAGTGCACTATTGGATTGTCAGTAATTGAGTGTGTGCTGCACTGTTGGAGTGTCAGTAATTGAGGGTGTGCTGCACTATAGGAGTGTCAGTAATTGAGGGTGTGCTGCAATATTGGAGTGTCAGTAATTGAAGGTGAGCTTCACTATTGTAGTGTCCGTAATTGAGGGTGTGCTGCACTATTGGAGTGTCAGTAATTGAGGGTGCGCTGCACTATTGGAGTGTCAGTAATTGATGGTTTGCTGCAGTATTGTAGTGTCAGTAATTGAGGTTGAGCTGCACTATTGGAGTGTGAGTAATTGAGGGCGTGCTGCACTATTGGAGTGTCAGTAATTGAGGGTGCGCTGCACTATTGGCGTGTCAGTAATTGAGGGTGTGCTGCAATATTGGAGTGTCAGTAATTGAGGGTGTGCTGCACTATTGGAGTGTCAGCAATTGAGGGTGTGCTGCGCTATTGGAGTGTCAGTAATTGAGGGTGTGTTGCACTATTAGTTTGTCAGTAATTGAGGGTGCGCTGCACTATTGGCGTGTCAGTAATTGAGGGTGTGCTGCAATATTGGAGTGTCAGTAATTGAGGGTGTGCTGAACTATTGGAGTGTCAGTAATTGAGGGTGTGCTGCACTATTGGAGTGTCAGTAATTGAGGATGAGCTGCACCATTGGATTGTCAGTGATTGAAGGTGAGCTGCACTATTTGAGTGTCAGTAATTGAGGTTTTTCTGCACTATAGGATTGTCAGTAATTGATGGAGAGCTGCACTATTGGAATCTCAGTAACTCATGGTTTGCTGAAGTTTGGAGTGTCAGCAATTGAGGGTGTCCTGCACTATTAGTGTGTCAGTAATTGCGGGTGTGCTGCACTATTGGAGTGTCAGCAATTGAGAGTGTGCTGCACTATTGGAGAGTCAGTAATTGATGGTGTGCTACACTATTGGAGTGTCAGTAATTGAGGGTGTGCTGCATTATTGGAGTGTCACTAATTGAGGGTGTGCTGCACTTTTGAGTGTCAGTCATTGAGGGTGCGCTGCACTATAGGAGTGTCAGTAATTGAGGGTGTGCTGCACTATTGGAATGTCAGTAATTGAGTGTGTGCTGCACTATTGGAGTGTCAGTAATTGAGGGTGTGCTGCACTATAGGAGTGTCAGTAATTGAGGGTGTGCTGCAATATTGGAGTGTCAGTGATTGAGAGTGAGCTGCACTATTTGAGTGTCAGTAATTGAGGTTTTTCTGCACTATAGGAGTGTCAGTAATTGAGGGAGTGCTGCACTATTGGAGTGTCAGTAATTGCGGGTTTGCTGCACCATTGTAGTGTCAGTAATTGAGGGTGTGCTGCAGTATTGGAGAGTCAGAAATTGAGTGGGTTCAGCACTATTGGAATCTCAGTAATTCATGTTTTGCTGAAGTTTGGAGTGTCAGCAATTGACGGTGTCCTGCATTATTAGTGTGTCAGTAATTGCGGGTATGCTGCACTATTGGAGTGTCAGCAATTGAGGTTGTGCTGCACTACTGTAGAGTCAGTAATTGAGGGTGTAGTGCACTATTGGACTGTCAGTATTTGAGTGTGTGCTGCGCTGTTGGAGTGTCAGTAATTGAGGGTGTGCTGCACTATAGGAGTGTCAGTAATTGAGGGTGTGCTGCACTATTCTAGTGTCAGTAATTAATGCTGTAGTGCACTATTGGACTGTCAGTATTTGAGTGTGTGCTGCACTATAGGAGTGTCAGTATTTGAGGGTGTGCTGCACTATTGGAGTGTCAGTAATTGAGTGTGTGCTGCACTATAGGAGTGTCAGTAATTGAGGGTGTGCTGCACTATTGGAGTGTCAGTAATTGAGGGTGCGCTGCACTATAGGAGTGTCAGTAATTGAGGGTGTGCTGCAATATTGGAGTGTCAGTAATTGAGGGTGTGCTGCACTATTGGAGTTTGAGTAATTGAGTGTGCGCTGCACTATTGGAGTGTCAGTAATTGATGGTGTGTTGCAGTATTGGAGTGTCAGTAATTGAGGATAAGCTGCACTATTGGAGTGTCAGTAATTGAGGGCGTGCTGCACTATTGGAGTGTCAGTAATTGATGGTGTGCTGTACTATTGGAGTTTCAGTAATTGAGGGTGCGCTGCACTATTGGAGTGTCAGTAATTGATGGTGTGCTGCACTATTGGAGTGTCAGTAATTGAGGATGAGCTGCACTATTGGAGTGTCAGTAATTGAGGGCGTGCTGCACTATTGGAGTGTCAGTAATTGAGGGTGCGCTGCACTATTGGCGTGTCAGTAATTGAGGGAGTGCTGCAATATTGGAGTGTCAGTAATTGAGGGTTTGCTGCACTATTGGAGTGTCAGCAATTGAGGGTGTGCTGCGCTATTGGAGTGTCAGTGATTGAGGGTGTGTTGCACTATTGGTTTGTCACTAATTGAGGGTGCGCTGCACTATTGGCGTGTCAGTAATTGATGGTGTGCTGCAATATTGGAGTGTCAGTAATTGAGGGTGTGCTGCACTATTGGAGTGTCAGTAATTGAGGGTGTGCTGCACTATTGGAGTGTCAGTAATTGCGGGTTTGCTGCAGAATTGGAGTGTCAGTAATTGAGGGTGTGCTGCACTATTGGAATCTCAGTAATTCATGGTTTGCTGAAGTTTGGAGTGTCAGCAATTGAGGGTGTCCTGCACTATTAGTGTGTCAGTATTTGCGGGTGTGCTGCACTATTGGAGAGTCAGGAATTGAGGTTGTGCTGCACTATTGTAGAGTCAGTAATTGAGGGTGTGCTACACTATTGGAGTGTCAGTAATTGAGTGTGTGCTGCACTATTGGTGTGTCAGTAATTGAGGGTGAGCTGCACTATTGGAGTGTCACTAATTCAGGGTGTGCTGCACTTTTTGAGTGTCAGTAATTGAGGGTGCGCTGCAATTTTGTAGTGTCAGTAATTGAGAGTGTGCTGCACAATAGGAGTGTCAGTAATTGAGGGTGTGCTGCACTATAGGAGTGTCAGTAATTGAGGGTGTGCTGCACTATTCTAGTGTCAGTAATTAATGCTGTAGTGCACTATTGGATTGTCAGTAATTGAGTGTGTGCTGCACTGTTGGAGTGTCAGTAATTGAGGGTGTGCTGCACTATAGGAGTGTCAGTAATTGAGGGTGTGCTGCAATATTGGAGTGTCAGTAATTGAAGGTGAGCTTCACTATTGTAGTGTCCGTAATTGAGGGTGTGCTGCACTATTGGAGTGTCAGTAATTGAGGGTGCGCTGCACTATTGGAGTGTCAGTAATTGATGGTTTGCTGCAGTATTGTAGTGTCAGTAATTGAGGTTGAGCTGCACTATTGGAGTGTGAGTAATTGAGGGCGTGCTGCACTATTGGAGTGTCAGTAATTGAGGGTGCGCTGCACTATTGGCGTGTCAGTAATTGAGGGTGTGCTGCAATATTGGAGTGTCAGTAATTGAGGGTGTGCTGCACTATTGGAGTGTCAGCAATTGAGGGTGTGCTGCGCTATTGGAGTGTCAGTAATTGAGGGTGTGTTGCACTATTGGTTTGTCAGTAATTGAGGGTGCGCTGCACTATTGGCGTGTCAGTAATTGATGGTGTGCTGCAGTATTGGAGAGTCAGAAATTGAGTGGGTTCAGCACTATTGGAATCTCAGTAATTCATGTTTTGCTGAAGTTTGGAGTGTCAGCAATTGACGGTGTCCTGCATTATTAGTGTGTCAGTAATTGCGGGTATGCTGCACTATTGGAGTGTCAGCAATTGAGGTTGTGCTGCACTACTGTAGAGTCAGTAATTGAGGGTGTAGTGCACTATTGGACTGTCAGTATTTGAGTGTGTGCTGCGCTGTTGGAGTGTCAGTAATTGAGGGTGTGCTGCACTATAGGAGTGTCAGTAATTGAGGGTGACCTGCACTATTCTAGTGTCAGTAATTAATGCTGTAGTGCACTATTGGACTGTCAGTATTTGAGTGTGTGCTGCACTATAGGAGTGTCAGTAATTGAGGGTGTGCTGCACTATTGGAGTGTCAGTAATTGAGTGTGTGCTGCACTATAGAAAGTGTCAGTAATTGAGGGTGTGCTGCACTATTGGAGTGTCAGTAATTGAGGGTGTGCTGCACTATAGGAGTGTCAGTAATTGAGGGTGTGCTGCAATATTGGAGTGTCTGTAATTGAGGGTGTGCTGCACTATTGGAGTTTGAGTAATTGAGTGTGCGCTGCACTATTGGAGTGTCAGTAATTGATGGTGTGTTGCAGTATTGGAGTGTCAGTAATTGAGGGTGCGCTGCACTATTGGCGTGTCAGTAATTGAGGGAGTGCTGCAATATTGGAGTGTCAGTAATTGAGGGTTTGCTGCACTATTGGAGTGTCAGCAATTGAGGGTGTGCTGCGCTATTGGAGTGTCAGTGATTGAGGGTGTGTTGCACTATTGGTTTGTCACTAATTGAGGGTGCGCTGCACTATTGGCGTGTCAGTAATTGATGGTGTGCTGCAATATTGGAGTGTCAGTAATTGAGGGTGTGCTGCACTATTGGAGTGTCAGTAATTGAGGTTGTGCTGCACTATTGGAGTGTCAGTAATTGAGGCTGTGCTGCCCCAATTGGAGTGTCAGTAATTTAGTGTGTGCTGCACTATTGGAGTGTCAGTAATTGTGGGTGTGCTGCACTATTGATGTTTCAGTAATAGAGGCTGAGCCGTACTATTGGAGTGTTAGTAATTGAGGGTGTGCTGCACTATTGGTTTGTCAGTAATTGATGTTGTGCTGCAATATTGGACTAACTGTAATTGAGGGTCTGCTGCACTACTGGAGTGTCAGTAATTGAGGGTGCGCTGCACTATTGGAGTGCCAGTAATTGAGGGTGAGCTGCAGTATTGTAGTGTCAGTAATTGAGGGTGTGCAGCACCTTTGGAGTGTCAGTAATTGACGTGTGCTGCACTATTGGAGTGTCAGTAATTGAGGCTATGCTGCAATGTTGGAGTGTCAGTAAGTGAGGGTGTGCTGCACTAGTGGAGTGTCAGTAATTGAGGGTGCGCTGCACTATTGGAGTGCCAGTAATTGAGGGTGTGCTGCAGTATTGTAGTGTCAGTAATTGAGGGTGAGCTGCACTATTGGAGTGTCAGTATTTGAGTGTGCGCTGCACTATTGAAGTGTCTGTAATTGAGGCTGTGCTGCACTATTGGAGTGTAGTAATTGAGGGTTTGCAACACTATTGGTTTGTCAGTAATTGAGGTTGTGCTGCAATATTGGAGTAACTGTAATTGAGGGTGTGCTGCACTATTGGAGTGTCAGTAATTCAGGGTGTGCTGCGCTATTGGAGTGTGAGTAATTGAGGCTGAGCTGCACTATTGGAGTGTCAGTAATTGAGGGTGTGGTGCCCTATTGGTTTGTCAGTAATTGATGTTGTGCTGCAATATTGGAGTGTTAGTAATTGAGGGCGTGCTGCACTACTGGAGTGTCAGTCATTGAGGGTGTGCTGCACTATTGGTGTGTCAGTAATTGAGGGTGTGCTGCAATGTTGGAGTGTCAGTAAGTGAGGGTGTGCTGCACTATTGGAGTGTCAGTAATTGAGGGTGTGCTGCAGTATTGTAGTGTCAGTAATTGAGGGTGCGCTGAACTACTGAAGTGTCAGTAATTGAGGGTGTGCTGCACTATTGGATTGTCAGTAATTGAGGGTGTGCTGCACTATTGGAGTGTCAGTAATTGCGGGTTTGCTGCAGAATTGGAGTGTCAGCAATTGAGGGTGTTCTGCACTATTAGTGTGTCAGTATTTGCGGGTGTGCTGCACTATTGGAGAGTCAGGAATTGAGGTTGTGCTGCACTATTGTAGAGTCAGTAATTGAGGGTGTGCTACACTATTGGAGTGTCAGTAATTGAGTGTGTGCTGCACTATTGGTGTGTCAGTAATTGAGGGTGAGCTGCACTATTGGAGTGTCACTAATTCAGGGTGTGCTGCACTTTTTGAGTGTCAGTAATTGAGGGTGCGCTGCAATTTTGTAGTGTCAGTAATTGAGAGTGTGCTGCACAATAGGAGTGTCAGTAATTGAGGGTGTGCTGCACTATAGGAGTGTCAGTAATTGAGGGTGTGCTGCACTATTCTAGTGTCAGTAATTAATGCTGTAGTGCACTATTGGATTGTCAGTAATTGAGTGTGTGCTGCACTGTTGGAGTGTCAGTAATTGAGGGTGTGCTGCACTATAGGAGTGTCAGTAATTGAGGGTGTGCTGCAATATTGGAGTGTCAGTAATTGAAGGTGAGCTTCACTATTGTAGTGTCCGTAATTGAGGGTGTGCTGCACTATTGGAGTGTCAGTAATTGAGGGTGCGCTGCACTATTGGAGTGTCAGTAATTGATGGTTTGCTGCAGTATTGTAGTGTCAGTAATTGAGGTTGAGCTGCACTATTGGAGTGTGAGTAATTGAGGGCGTGCTGCACTATTGGAGTGTCAGTAATTGAGGGTGCGCTGCACTATTGGCGTGTCAGTAATTGAGGGTGTGCTGCAATATTGGAGTGTCAGTAATTGAGGGTGTGCTGCACTATTGGAGTGTCAGCAATTGAGGGTGTGCTGCGCTATTGGAGTGTCAGTAATTGAGGGTGTGTTGCACTATTAGTTTGTCAGTAATTGAGGGTGCGCTGCACTATTGGCGTGTCAGTAATTGAGGGTGTGCTGCAATATTGGAGTGTCAGTAATTGAGGGTGTGCTGAACTATTGGAGTGTCAGTAATTGAGGGTGTGCTGCACTATTGGAGTGTCAGTAATTGAGGATGAGCTGCACCATTGGATTGTCAGTGATTGAAGGTGAGCTGCACTATTTGAGTGTCAGTAATTGAGGTTTTTCTGCACTATAGGATTGTCAGTAATTGATGGAGAGCTGCACTATTGGAATCTCAGTAACTCATGGTTTGCTGAAGTTTGGAGTGTCAGCAATTGAGGGTGTCCTGCACTATTAGTGTGTCAGTAATTGCGGGTGTGCTGCACTATTGGAGTGTCAGCAATTGAGAGTGTGCTGCACTATTGGAGAGTCAGTAATTGATGGTGTGCTACACTATTGGAGTGTCAGTAATTGAGGGTGTGCTGCACTATTGGAGTGTCACTAATTGAGGGTGTGCTGCACTTTTGAGTGTCAGTCATTGAGGGTGCGCTGCACTATAGGAGTGTCAGTAATTGAGGGTGTGCTGCACTATTGGAATGTCAGTAATTGAGTGTGTGCTGCACTATTGGAGTGTCAGTAATTGAGGGTGTGCTGCACTATAGGAGTGTCAGTAATTGAGGGTGTGCTGCAATATTGGAGTGTCAGTGATTGAGAGTGAGCTGCACTATTTGAGTGTCAGTAATTGAGGTTTTTCTGCACTATAGGAGTGTCAGTAATTGAGGGAGTGCTGCACTATTGGAGTGTCAGTAATTGCGGGTTTGCTGCACCATTGTAGTGTCAGTAATTGAGGGTGTGCTGCAGTATTGGAGAGTCAGAAATTGAGTGGGTTCAGCACTATTGGAATCTCAGTAATTCATGTTTTGCTGAAGTTTGGAGTGTCAGCAATTGACGGTGTCCTGCATTATTAGTGTGTCAGTAATTGCGGGTATGCTGCACTATTGGAGTGTCAGCAATTGAGGTTGTGCTGCACTACTGTAGAGTCAGTAATTGAGGGTGTAGTGCACTATTGGACTGTCAGTATTTGAGTGTGTGCTGCGCTGTTGGAGTGTCAGTAATTGAGGGTGTGCTGCACTATAGGAGTGTCAGTAATTGAGGGTGTGCTGCACTATTCTAGTGTCAGTAATTAATGCTGTAGTGCACTATTGGACTGTCAGTATTTGAGTGTGTGCTGCACTATAGGAGTGTCAGTATTTGAGGGTGTGCTGCACTATTGGAGTGTCAGTAATTGAGTGTGTGCTGCACTATAGGAGTGTCAGTAATTGAGGGTGTGCTGCACTATTGGAGTGTCAGTAATTGAGGGTGCGCTGCACTATAGGAGTGTCAGTAATTGAGGGTGTGCTGCAATATTGGAGTGTCAGTAATTGAGGGTGTGCTGCACTATTGGAGTTTGAGTAATTGAGTGTGCGCTGCACTATTGGAGTGTCAGTAATTGATGGTGTGTTGCAGTATTGGAGTGTCAGTAATTGAGGATAAGCTGCACTATTGGAGTGTCAGTAATTGAGGGCGTGCTGCACTATTGGAGTGTCAGTAATTGATGGTGTGCTGTACTATTGGAGTTTCAGTAATTGAGGGTGCGCTGCACTATTGGAGTGTCAGTAATTGATGGTGTGCTGCACTATTGGAGTGTCAGTAATTGAGGATGAGCTGCACTATTGGAGTGTCAGTAATTGAGGGCGTGCTGCACTATTGGAGTGTCAGTAATTGAGGGTGCGCTGCACTATTGGCGTGTCAGTAATTGAGGGAGTGCTGCAATATTGGAGTGTCAGTAATTGAGGGTTTGCTGCACTATTGGAGTGTCAGCAATTGAGGGTGTGCTGCGCTATTGGAGTGTCAGTGATTGAGGGTGTGTTGCACTATTGGTTTGTCACTAATTGAGGGTGCGCTGCACTATTGGCGTGTCAGTAATTGATGGTGTGCTGCAATATTGGAGTGTCAGTAATTGAGGGTGTGCTGCACTATTGGAGTGTCAGTAATTGAGGGTGTGCTGCACTATTGGAGTGTCAGTAATTGCGGGTTTGCTGCAGAATTGGAGTGTCAGTAATTGAGGGTGTGCTGCACTATTGGAATCTCAGTAATTCATGGTTTGCTGAAGTTTGGAGTGTCAGCAATTGAGGGTGTCCTGCACTATTAGTGTGTCAGTATTTGCGGGTGTGCTGCACTATTGGAGAGTCAGGAATTGAGGTTGTGCTGCACTATTGTAGAGTCAGTAATTGAGGGTGTGCTACACTATTGGAGTGTCAGTAATTGAGTGTGTGCTGCACTATTGGTGTGTCAGTAATTGAGGGTGAGCTGCACTATTGGAGTGTCACTAATTCAGGGTGTGCTGCACTTTTTGAGTGTCAGTAATTGAGGGTGCGCTGCAATTTTGTAGTGTCAGTAATTGAGAGTGTGCTGCACAATAGGAGTGTCAGTAATTGAGGGTGTGCTGCACTATAGGAGTGTCAGTAATTGAGGGTGTGCTGCACTATTCTATTGTCAGTAATTAATGCTGTAGTGCACTATTGGATTGTCAGTAATTGAGTGTGTGCTGCACTGTTGGAGTGTCAGTAATTGAGGGTGTGCTGCACTATAGGAGTGTCAGTAATTGAGGGTGTGCTGCAATATTGGAGTGTCAGTAATTGAAGGTGAGCTTCACTATTGTAGTGTCCGTAATTGAGGGTGTGCTGCACTATTGGAGTGTCAGTAATTGAGGTTGCGCTGCACTATTGGAGTGTCAGTAATTGATGGTTTGCTGCAGTATTGTAGTGTCAGTAATTGAGGTTGAGCTGCACTATTGGAGTGTGAGTAATTGAGGGCGTGCTGCACTATTGGAGTGTCAGTAATTGAGGGTGCGCTGCACTATTGGCGTGTCAGTAATTGAGGGTGTGCTGCAATATTGGAGTGTCAGTAATTGAGGGTGTGCTGCACTATTGGAGTGTCAGCAATTGAGGGTGTGCTGCGCTATTGGAGTGTCAGTAATTGAGGGTGTGTTGCACTATTGGTTTGTCAGTAATTGAGGGTGCGCTGCACTATTGGCGTGTCAGTAATTGATGGTGTGCTGCAGTATTGGAGAGTCAGAAATTGAGTGGGTTCAGCACTATTGGAATCTCAGTAATTCATGTTTTGCTGAAGTTTGGAGTGTCAGCAATTGACGGTGTCCTGCATTATTAGTGTGTCAGTAATTGCGGGTATGCTGCACTATTGGAGTGTCAGCAATTGAGGTTGTGCTGCACTACTGTAGAGTCAGTAATTGAGGGTGTAGTGCACTATTGGACTGTCAGTATTTGAGTGTGTGCTGCGCTGTTGGAGTGTCAGTAATTGAGGGTGTGCTGCACTATAGGAGTGTCAGTAATTGAGGGTGACCTGCACTATTCTAGTGTCAGTAATTAATGCTGTAGTGCACTATTGGACTGTCAGTATTTGAGTGTGTGCTGCACTATAGGAGTGTCAGTAATTGAGGGTGTGCTGCACTATTGGAGTGTCAGTAATTGAGTGTGTGCTGCACTATAGAAAGTGTCAGTAATTGAGGGTGTGCTGCACTATTGGAGTGTCAGTAATTGAGGGTGTGCTGCACTATAGGAGTGTCAGTAATTGAGGGTGTGCTGCAATATTGGAGTGTCTGTAATTGAGGGTGTGCTGCACTATTGGAGTTTGAGTAATTGAGTGTGCGCTGCACTATTGGAGTGTCAGTAATTGATGGTGTGTTGCAGTATTGGAGTGTCAGTAATTGAGGGTGCGCTGCACTATTGGCGTGTCAGTAATTGAGGGAGTGCTGCAATATTGGAGTGTCAGTAATTGAGGGTTTGCTGCACTATTGGAGTGTCAGCAATTGAGGGTGTGCTGCGCTATTGGAGTGTCAGTGATTGAGGGTGTGTTGCACTATTGGTTTGTCACTAATTGAGGGTGCGCTGCACTATTGGCGTGTCAGTAATTGATGGTGTGCTGCAATATTGGAGTGTCAGTAATTGAGGGTGTGCTGCACTATTGGAGTGTCAGTAATTGAGGTTGTGCTGCACTATTGGAGTGTCAGTAATTGAGGCTGTGCTGCCCAATTGGAGTGTCAGTAATTTAGTGTGTGCTGCACTATTGGAGTGTCAGTAATTGTGGGTGTGCTGCACTATTGATGTTTCAGTAATAGAGGCTGAGCCGTACTATTGGAGTGTTAGTAATTGAGGGTGTGCTGCACTATTGGTTTGTCAGTAATTGATGTTGTGCTGCAATATTGGAGTAACTGTAATTGAGGGTCTGCTGCACTACTGGAGTGTCAGTTTTTGAGGGTGTGCAGCACCTTTGGAGTGTCAGTAATTGACGTGTGCTGCACTATTGGAGTGTCAGTAATTGAGGCTATGCTGCAATGTTGGAGTGTCAGTAAGTGAGGGTGTGCTGCACTATTGGAGTGTCAGTAATTGAGGGTGCGCTGCACTATTGGAGTGCCAGTAATTGAGGGTGTGCTGCAGTATTGTAGTGTCAGTAATTGAGGGTGAGCTGCACTATTGGAGTGTCAGTATTTGAGTGTGCGCTGCACTATTGAAGTGTCTGTAATTGAGGCTGTGCTGCACTATTGGAGTGTTAGTAATTGAGGGTTTGCAACACTATTGGTTTGTCAGTAATTGAGGTTGTGCTGCAATATTGGAGTAACTGTAATTGAGGGTGTGCTGCACTATTGGAGTGTCAGTAATTCAGGGTGTGCTGCGCTATTGGAGTGTGAGTAATTGAGGCTGAGCTGCACTATTGGAGTGTCAGTAATTGAGGGTGTGGTGCCCTATTGGTTTGTCAGTAATTGATGTTCTGCTGCAATATTGGAGTGTTAGTAATTGAGGGCGTGCTGCACTACTGGAGTGTCAGTAATTGAGGGTTTGCTGCACTATTGGTGTGTCAGTAATTGAGGGTGTGCTGCAATGTTGGAGTGTCAGTAAGTGAGGGTGTGCTGCACTATTGGAGTGTCAGTAATTGAGGGTGTGCTGCAGTATTGTAGTGTCAGTAATTGAGGGTGCGCTGAACTACTGAAGTGTCAGTAATTGAGGGTGTGCTGCACTATTGGATTGTCAGTAATTGAGGGAGTGCTGCACTATTGGAGTGTCAGTAATTGCGGGTTTGCTGCAGTATTGGAGTGTCAGTAATTGAGGGTGTGCTGCACTATTGGATTGTCAGTAATTCATGGTTTGCTGAAGTTTGGAGTGTCAGCAATTGAGGGTGTCCTGCACTATTAGTGTGTCAGTATTTGCGGGTGTGCTGCACTATTGGAGAGTCAGCAATTGAGGTTGTGCTGCACTATTGTAGAGTCAGTAATTGAGGGTGTGCTACACTATTGGAGTGTCAGTAATTGAGTGTGTGCTGCACTATTTGTGTGTCAGTAATTGAGGGTGAGCTGCACTATTGGAGTGTCACTAATTGAGGGTGTGCTGCACTTTTTGAGTGTCAGTAATTGAGGGTGCGCTGCAATTTTGTAGTGTCAGTAATTGAGAGTGTGCTGCACAATAGGAGTGTCAGTAATTGAGGGTGTGCTGCACTATAGGAGTGTCAGTAATTGAGGGTGTGCTGCACTATTCTAGTGTCAGTAATTAATGCTGTAGTGCACTATTGGATTGTCAGTAATTGAGTGTGTGCTGCACTGTTGGAGTGTCAGTAATTGAGGGTGTGCTGCACTATAGGAGTGTCAGTAATTGAGGGTGTGCTGCAATATTGGAGTGTCAGTAATTGAAGGTGAGCTTCACTATTGTAGTGTCCGTAATTGAGGGTGTGCTGCACTATTGGAGTGTCAGTAATTGAGGGTGCGCTGCACTATTGGAGTGTCAGTAATTGATGGTTTGCTGCAGTATTGTAGTGTCAGTAATTGAGGTTGAGCTGCACTATTGGAGTGTCAGTAATTGAGGGCATGCTGCACTATTGGAGTGTGAGTAATTGAGGGTGCGCTGCACTATTGGCGTGTCAGTAATTGAGGGTGTGCTGCAATATTGGAGTGTCAGTAATTGAGGGTGTGCTGCACTATTGGAGTGTCAGCAATTGAGGGTGTGCTGCGCTATTGGAGTGTCAGTAATTGAGGGTGTGTTGCACTATTGGTTTGTCAGTAATTGAGGGTGCGCTGCACTATTGGCGTGTCAGTAATTGATGGTGTGCTGCAATATTGGAGTGTCAGTAATTGAGGGTGTGCTGCACTATTGGAGTGTCAGTAATTGAGGTTGTGCTGCACTATTGGAGGGTCAGTAATTGAGGCTGTGCTGCCCAATTGGAGTGTCAGTAATTGAGGGTGTGCTGCACTATTGGAGTGTCAGTAATTGAGGGTGTGCTGCACTATTGGAGTGTCAGTAATTGAGGGTGTGCTGCACTATTGGAGTGTCAGTAATTGAGGCTGTGCTGCACTATTGAAGTTTCAGTAATAGAGGCTGTGCTGCACAATTGGAGTGTCAGTAATTGTGGCTGAGCTGTACTTTTGGAATGTTAGTAATTGAGGGTGTGCTGCACTATTGGTTTGTCAGTTATTGATGTTGTGCTGCAATATTGGAGTAACTGTAATTGATGGACTGCTGCACTACTGGAGTGTCAGTTTTTGTGGGTGTGCAGCACCTTTGGATTGTCAGTAATTGACGTGTGCTGCACTATTGGAGTGTCAGTAATTGAGGCTATGCTGCAATGTTGGAGTGTCAGTAAGTGAGGGTGTGCTGCACTATTGGAGTGTCAGTAATTGAGGGTGCGCTGCACTATTGGAGTGCCAGTAATTGAGGGTGTGCTGCAGTATTGTAGTGTCAGTAATTGAGGGTGAGCTGCACTATTGGAGTGTCAGTATTTGAGTGTGCGCTGCACTATTGAAGTGTCTGTAATTGAGGCTGTGCTGCACTATTGGAGTGTTAGTAATTGAGGGTTTGCAACACTATTGGTTTGTCAGTAATTGAGGTTGTGCTGCAATATTGGAGTAACTGTAATTGAGGGTGTGCTGCACTATTGGAGTGTCAGTAATTCAGGGTGTGCTGCGCTATTGGAGTGTGAGTAATTGAGGCGGAGCTGCACTATTGGAGTGTCAGTAATTGAGGGTGTGGTGCCCTATTGGTTTGTCAGTAATTGATGTTGTGCTGCAATATTGGAGTGTTAGTAATTGAGGGCGTGCTGCACTACTGGAGTGTCAGTAATTGAGGGTGTGCTGCACTATTGGTGTGTCAGTAATTGAGGGTGTGCTGCAATGTTGGAGTGTCAGTAAGTGAGGGTGTGCTGCACTATTGGAGTGTCAGTAATTGAGGGTGTGCTGCAGTATTGTAGTGTCAGTAATTGAGGGTGCGCTGAACTACTGAAGTGTCAGTAATTGAGGGTGTGCTGCACTATTGGATTGTCAGTAATTGAGGGAGTGCTGCACTATTGGAGTGTCAGTAATTGCGGGTTTGCTGCAGTATTGGAGTGTCAGTAATTGAGGGTGTGCTGCACTATTGGATTGTCAGTAATTCATGGTTTGCTGAAGTTTGGAGTGTCAGCAATTGAGGGTGTCCTGCACTATTAGTGTGTCAGTATTTGCGGGTGTGCTGCACTATTGGAGAGTCAGCAATTGAGGTTGTGCTGCACTATTGTAGTGTCAGTAATTGAGGGTGTGCTACACTATTGGAGTGTCAGTAATTGAGTGTGTGCTGCACTATTGGTGTGTCAGTAATTGAGGGTGAGCTGCACTATTGGAGTGTCACTAATTGAGGGTGTGCTGCACTTTTTGAGTGTCAGTAATTGAGGGTGCGCTGCAATTTTGTAGTGTCAGTAATTGAGTGTGTGCTGCACAATAGGAATGTCAGTAATTGAGGGTGTGCTGCACTATAGGAGTGTCAGTAATTGAGGGTGTGCTGCACTATTCTAGTGTCTGTAATTAATGCTGTAGTGCACTATTGGATTGTCAGTAATTGAGTGTGTGCTGCACTGTTGGAGTGTCAGTAATTGAGGGTGTGCTGCACTATAGGAGTGTCAGTAATTGAGGGTGTGCTGCAATATTGGAGTGTCAGTAATTGAAGGTGAGCTTCACTATTGTAGTGTCCGTAATCGAGGGTGTGCTGCACTATTGGAGTGTCAGTAATTGAGGGTGCGCTGCACTATTGGAGTGTCAGTAATTGATGGTTTGCTGCAGTATTGTAGTGTCAGTAATTGAGGTTGAGCTGCACTATTGGAGTGTCAGTAATTGAGGGCATGCTGCACTATTGGAGTGTCAGTAATTGAGGGTGCGCTGCACTATTGGCGTGTCAGTAATTGAGGGTGTGCTGCAATATTGGAGTGCCAGTAATTGAGGGTGTGCTGCACTATTGGAGTGTCAGCAATTGAGGGTGTGCTGCGCTATTGGAGTGTCAGTAATTGAGGGTGTGTTGCACTATTGGTTTGTCAGTAATTGAGGGTGCGCTGCGCTATTGGCGTGTCAGTAATTGATGGTGTGCTGCAATATTGGAGTGTCAGTAATTGAGGGTGTGCTGCACTATTGGAGTGTCAGTAATTGAGGTTGTGCTGCACTATTGGAGTGTCAGTAATTGAAGCTGTGCTGCACTATTGAAGTTTCAGTAATAGAGGCTGTGCTGCACAATTGGAGTGTCAGTAATTGTGGCTGAGCTGTACTTTTGGAGTGTTAGTAATTGAGGGTGTGCTGCACTATTGGTTTGTCAGTTATTGATGTTGTGCTGCAATATTGGAGTAACTGTAATTGATGGACTGCTGCACTACTGGAGTGTCAGTTTTTGTGGGTGTGCAGCACCTTTGGAGTGTCAGTAATTGACGTGTGCTGCACTATTGGAGTGTCAGTAATTGAGGGTGTGCTGCACTATAGGAGTGTCAGTAATTGACGTTGTGCTGCAATATTGGAGTGTCTGTAATTGAGGGTGTGCTGCACTATTGGAGTTTGAGTAATTGAGTGTGCGCTGCACTATTGGAGTGTCAGTAATTGATGGTGTGTTGCAGTATTGGAGTGTCAGTAATTGAGGGTGCGCTGCACTATTGGCGTGTCAGTAATTGAGGGAGTGCTGCAATATTGGAGTGTCAGTAATTGAGGGTTTGCTGCACTATTGGAGTGTCAGCAATTGAGGGTGTGCTGCGCTATTGGAGTGTCAGTGATTGAGGGTGTGTTGCACTATTGGTTTGTCACTAATTGAGGGTGCGCTGCACTATTGGCGTGTCAGTAATTGATGGTGTGCTGCAATATTGGAGTGTCAGTAATTGAGGGTGTGCTGCACTATTGGAGTGTCAGTAATTGAGGTTGTGCTGCACTATTGGAGTGTCAGTAATTGAGGCTGTGCTGCCCAATTGGAGTGTCAGTAATTTAGTGTGTGCTGCACTATTGGAGTGTCAGTAATTGTGGGTGTGCTGCACTATTGATGTTTCAGTAATAGAGGCTGAGCCGTACTATTGGAGTGTTAGTAATTGAGGGTGTGCTGCACTATTGGTTTGTCAGTAATTGATGTTGTGCTGCAATATTGGAGTAACTGTAATTGAGGGTCTGCTGCACTACTGGAGTGTCAGTTTTTGTGGGTGTGCAGCACCTTTGGATTGTCAGTAATTGACGTGTGCTGCACTATTGGAGTGTCAGTAATTGAGGCTATGCTGCAATGTTGGAGTGTCAGTAAGTGAGGGTGTGCTGCACTATTGGAGTGTCAGTAATTGAGGGTGCGCTGCACTATTGGAGTGCCAGTAATTGAGGGTGTGCTGCAGTATTGTAGTGTCAGTAATTGAGGGTGAGCTGCACTATTGGAGTGTCAGTATTTGAGTGTGCGCTGCACTATTGAAGTGTCTGTAATTGAGGCTGTGCTGCACTATTGGAGTGTTAGTAATTGAGGGTTTGCAACACTATTGGTTTGTCAGTAATTGAGGTTGTGCTGCAATATTGGAGTAACTGTAATTGAGGGTGTGCTGCACTATTGGAGTGTCAGTAATTCAGGGTGTGCTGCGCTATTGGAGTGTGAGTAATTGAGGCGGAGCTGCACTATTGGAGTGTCAGTAATTGAGGGTGTGGTGCCCTATTGGTTTGTCAGTAATTGATGTTGTGCTGCAATATTGGAGTGTTAGTAATTGAGGGCGTGCTGCACTACTGGAGTGTCAGTAATTGAGGGTGTGCTGCACTATTGGTGTGTCAGTAATTGAGGGTGTGCTGCAATGTTGGAGTGTCAGTAAGTGTGGGTGTGCTGCACTATTGGAGTGTCAGTAATTGAGGGTGTGCTGCAGTATTGTAGTGTCAGTAATTGAGGGTGCGCTGAACTACTGAAGTGTCAGTAATTGAGGGTGTGCTGCACTATTGGATTGTCAGTAATTGAGGGAGTGCTGCACTATTGGAGTGTCAGTAATTGCGGGTTTGCTGCAGTATTGGAGTGTCAGTAATTGAGGGTGTGCTGCACTATTGGATTGTCAGTAATTCATGGTTTGCTGAAGTTTGGAGTGTCAGCAATTGAGGGTGTCCTGCACTATTAGTGTGTCAGTATTTGCGGGTGTGCTGCACTATTGGAGAGTCAGCAATTGAGGTTGTGCTGCACTATTGTAGTGTCAGTAATTGAGGGTGTGCTACACTATTGGAGTGTCAGTAATTGAGTGTGTGCTGCACTATTGGTGTGTCAGTAATTGAGGGTGAGCTGCACTATTGGAGTGTCACTAATTGAGGGTGTGCTGCACTTTTTGAGTGTCAGTAATTGAGGGTGCGCTGCAATTTTGTAGTGTCAGTAATTGAGAGTGTGCTGCACAATAGGAATGTCAGTAATTGAGGGTGTGCTGCACTATAGGAGTGTCAGTAATTGAGGGTGTGCTGCACTATTCTAGTGTCTGTAATTAATGCTGTAGTGCACTATTGGATTGTCAGTAATTGAGTGTGTGCTGCACTGTTGGAGTGTCAGTAATTGAGGGTGTGCTGCACTATAGGAGTGTCAGTAATTGAGGGTGTGCTGCAATATTGGAGTGTCAGTAATTGAAGGTGAGCTTCACTATTGTAGTGTCCGTAATCGAGGGTGTGCTGCACTATTGGAGTGTCAGTAATTGAGGGTGCGCTGCACTATTGGAGTGTCAGTAATTGATGGTTTGCTGCAGTATTGTAGTGTCAGTAATTGAGGTTGAGCTGCACTATTGGAGTGTCAGTAATTGAGGGCATGCTGCACTATTGGAGTGTCAGTAATTGAGGGTGCGCTGCACTATTGGCGTGTCAGTAATTGAGGGTGTGCTGCAATATTGGAGTGTCAGTAATTGAGGGTGTGCTGCACTATTGGAGTGTCAGCAATTGAGGGTGTGCTGCGCTATTGGAGTGTCAGTAATTGAGGGTGTGTTGCACTATTGGTTTGTCAGTAATTGAGGGTGCGCTGCGCTATTGGCGTGTCAGTAATTGATGGTGTGCTGCAATATTGGAGTGTCAGTAATTGAGGGTGTGCTGCACTATTGGAGTGTCAGTAATTGAGGTTGTGCTGCACTATTGGAGTGTCAGTAATTGAAGCTGTGCTGCACTATTGAAGTTTCAGTAATAGAGGCTGTGCTGCACAATTGGAGTGTCAGTAATTGTGGCTGAGCTGTACTTTTGGAGTGTTAGTAATTGAGGGTGTGCTGCACTATTGGTTTGTCAGTTATTGATGTTGTGCTGCAATATTGGAGTAACTGTAATTGATGGACTGCTGCACTACTGGAGTGTCAGTTTTTGTGGGTGTGCAGCACCTTTGGAGTGTCAGTAATTGACGTGTGCTGCACTATTGGAGTGTCAGTAATTGAGGGTGTGCTGCACTATAGGAGTGTCAGTAATTGACGTTGTGCTGCAATATTGGAGTGTCTGTAATTGAGGGTGTGCTGCACTATTGGAGTTTGAGTAATTGAGTGTGCGCTGCACTATTGGAGTGTCAGTAATTGATGGTGTGTTGCAGTATTGGAGTGTCAGTAATTGAGGGTGCGCTGCACTATTGGCGTGTCAGTAATTGAGGGAGTGCTGCAATATTGGAGTGTCAGTAATTGAGGGTTTGCTGCACTATTGGAGTGTCAGCAATTGAGGGTGTGCTGCGCTATTGGAGTGTCAGTGATTGAGGGTGTGTTGCACTATTGGTTTGTCACTAATTGAGGGTGCGCTGCACTATTGGCGTGTCAGTAATTGATGGTGTGCTGCAATATTGGAGTGTCAGTAATTGAGGGTGTGCTGCACTATTGGAGTGTCAGTAATTGAGGTTGTGCTGCACTATTGGAGTGTCAGTAATTGAGGCTGTGCTGCCCAATTGGAGTGTCAGTAATTTAGTGTGTGCTGCACTATTGGAGTGTCAGTAATTGTGGGTGTGCTGCACTATTGATGTTTCAGTAATAGAGGCTGAGCCGTACTATTGGAGTGTTAGTAATTGAGGGTGTGCTGCACTATTGGTTTGTCAGTAATTGATGTTGTGCTGCAATATTGGAGTAACTGTAATTGAGGGTCTGCTGCACTACTGGAGTGTCAGTTTTTGAGGGTGTGCAGCACCTTTGGAGTGTCAGTAATTGACGTGTGCTGCACTATTGGAGTGTCAGTAATTGAGGCTATGCTGCAATGTTGGAGTGTCAGTAAGTGAGGGTGTGCTGCACTATTGGAGTGTCAGTAATTGAGGGTGCGCTGCACTATTGGAGTGCCAGTAATTGAGGGTGTGCTGCAGTATTGTAGTGTCAGTAATTGAGGGTGAGCTGCACTATTGGAGTGTCAGTATTTGAGTGTGCGCTGCACTATTGAAGTGTCTGTAATTGAGGCTGTGCTGCACTATTGGAGTGTTAGTAATTGAGGGTTTGCAACACTATTGGTTTGTCAGTAATTGAGGTTGTGCTGCAATATTGGAGTAACTGTAATTGAGGGTGTGCTGCACTATTGGAGTGTCAGTAATTCAGGGTGTGCTGCGCTATTGGAGTGTGAGTAATTGAGGCTGAGCTGCACTATTGGAGTGTCAGTAATTGAGGGTGTGGTGCCCTATTGGTTTGTCAGTAATTGATGTTCTGCTGCAATATTGGAGTGTTAGTAATTGAGGGCGTGCTGCACTACTGGAGTGTCAGTAATTGAGGGTTTGCTGCACTATTGGTGTGTCAGTAATTGAGGGTGTGCTGCAATGTTGGAGTGTCAGTAAGTGAGGGTGTGCTGCACTATTGGAGTGTCAGTAATTGAGGGTGTGCTGCAGTATTGTAGTGTCAGTAATTGAGGGTGCGCTGAACTACTGAAGTGTCAGTAATTGAGGGTGTGCTGCACTATTGGATTGTCAGTAATTGAGGGAGTGCTGCACTATTGGAGTGTCAGTAATTGCGGGTGTGCTGCAGTATTGGAGTGTCAGTAATTGAGGGTGTGCTGCACTATTGGATTGTCAGTAATTCATGGTTTGCTGAAGTTTGGAGTGTCAGCAATTGAGGGTGTCCTGCACTATTAGTGTGTCAGTATTTGCGGGTGTGCTGCACTATTGGAGAGTCAGCAATTGAGGTTGTGCTGCACTATTGTAGAGTCAGTAATTGAGGGTGTGCTACTCTATTGGAGTGTCAGTAATTGAGTGTGTGCTGCACTATTTGTGTGTCAGTAATTGAGGGTGAGCTGCACTATTGGAGTGTCACTAATTGAGGGTGTGCTGCACTTTTTGAGTGTCAGTAATTGAGGGTGCGCTGCAATTTTGTAGTGTCAGTAATTGAGAGTGTGCTGCACAATAGGAGTGTCAGTAATTGAGGGTGTGCTGCACTATAGGAGTGTCAGTAATTGAGGGTGTGCTGCACTATTCTAGTGTCAGTAATTAATGCTGTAGTGCACTATTGGATTGTCAGTAATTGAGTGTGTGCTGCACTGTTGGAGTGTCAGTAATTGAGGGTGTGCTGCACTATAGGAGTGTCAGTAATTGAGGGTGTGCTGCAATATTGGAGTGTCAGTAATTGAAGGTGAGCTTCACTATTGTAGTGTCCGTAATTGAGGGTGTGCTGCACTATTGGAGTGTCAGTAATTGAGGGTGCGCTGCACTATTGGAGTGTCAGTAATTGATGGTTTGCTGCAGTATTGTAGTGTCAGTAATTGAGGTTGAGCTGCACTATTGGAGTGTCAGTAATTGAGGGCATGCTGCACTATTGGAGTGTGAGTAATTGAGGGTGCGCTGCACTATTGGCGTGTCAGTAATTGAGGGTGTGCTGCAATATTGGAGTGTCAGTAATTGAGGGTGTGCTGCACTATTGGAGTGTCAGCAATTGAGGGTGTGCTGCGCTATTGGAGTGTCAGTAATTGAGGGTGTGTTGCACTATTGGTTTGTCAGTAATTGAGGGTGCGCTGCACTATTGGCGTGTCAGTAATTGATGGTGTGCTGCAATATTGGAGTGTCAGTAATTGAGGGTGTGCTGCACTATTGGAGTGTCAGTAATTGAGGTTGTGCTGCACTATTGGAGTGTCAGTAATTGAGGCTGTGCTGCCCAATTGGAGTGTCAGTAATTGAGGGTGTGCTGCACTATTGGAGTGTCAGTAATTGAGGGTGTGCTGCACTATTGGAGTGTCAGTAATTGAGGGTGTGCTGCACTATTGGAGTGTCAGTAATTGAGGCTGTGCTGCACTATTGAAGTTTCAGTAATAGAGGCTGTGCTGCACAATTGGAGTGTCAGTAATTGTGGCTGAGCTGTACTTTTGGAATGTTAGTAATTGAGGGTGTGCTGCACTATTGGTTTGTCAGTTATTGATGTTGTGCTGCAATATTGGAGTAACTGTAATTGATGGACTGCTGCACTACTGGAGTGTCAGTTTTTGTGGGTGTGCAGCACCTTTGGATTGTCAGTAATTGACGTGTGCTGCACTATTGGAGTGTCAGTAATTGAGGCTATGCTGCAATGTTGGAGTGTCAGTAAGTGAGGGTGTGCTGCACTATTGGAGTGTCAGTAATTGAGGGTGCGCTGCACTATTGGAGTGCCAGTAATTGAGGGTGTGCTGCAGTATTGTAGTGTCAGTAATTGAGGGTGAGCTGCACTATTGGAGTGTCAGTATTTGAGTGTGCGCTGCACTATTGAAGTGTCTGTAATTGAGGCTGTGCTGCACTATTGGAGTGTTAGTAATTGAGGGTTTGCAACACTATTGGTTTGTCAGTAATTGAGGTTGTGCTGCAATATTGGAGTAACTGTAACTGAGGGTGTGCTGCACTATTGGAGTGTCAGTAATTCAGGGTGTGCTGCGCTATTGGAGTGTGAGTAATTGAGGCGGAGCTGCACTATTGGAGTGTCAGTAATTGAGGGTGTGGTGCCCTATTGGTTTGTCAGTAATTGATGTTGTGCTGCAATATTGGAGTGTTAGTAATTGAGGGCGTGCTGCACTACTGGAGTGTCAGTAATTGAGGGTGTGCTGCACTATTGGTGTGTCAGTAATTGAGGGTGTGCTGCAATGTTGGAGTGTCAGTAAGTGAGGGTGTGCTGCACTATTGGAGTGTCAGTAATTGAGGGTGTGCTGCAGTATTGTAGTGTCAGTAATTGAGGGTGCGCTGAACTACTGAAGTGTCAGTAATTGAGGGTGTGCTGCACTATTGGATTGTCAGTAATTGAGGGAGTGCTGCACTATTGGAGTGTCAGTAATTGCGGGTTTGCTGCAGTATTGGAGTGTCAGTAATTGAGGGTGTGCTGCACTATTGGATTGTCAGTAATTCATGGTTTGCTGAAGTTTGGAGTGTCAGCAATTGAGGGTGTCCTGCACTATTAGTGTGTCAGTATTTGCGGGTGTGCTGCACTATTGGAGAGTCAGCAATTGAGGTTGTGCTGCACTATTGTAGAGTCAGTAATTGAGGGTGTGCTACACTATTGGAGTGTCAGTAATTGAGTGTGTGCTGCACTATTGGTGTGTCAGTAATTGAGGGTGAGCTGCACTATTGGAGTGTCACTAATTGAGGGTGTGCTGCACTTTTTGAGTGTCAGTAATTGAGGGTGCGCTGCAATTTTGTAGTGTCAGTAATTGATGGTGTGCTGCACAATAGGAGTGTCAGTAATTGAGGGTGTGCTGCACTATAGGAGTGTCAGTAATTGAGGGTGTGCTGCACTATTCTAGTGTCAGTAATTAATGCTGTAGTGCACTATTGGATTGTCAGTAATTGAGTGTGTGCTGCACTGTTGGAGTGTCAGTAATTGAGGGTGTGCTGCACTATAGGAGTGTCAGTAATTGAGGGTGTGCTGCAATATTGGAGTGTCAGTAATTGAAGGTGAGCTTCACTATTGTAGTGTCCGTAATTGAGGGTGTGCTGCACTATTGGAGTGTCAGTAATTGAGGGTGCGCTGCACTATTGGAGTGTCAGTAATTGATGGTTTGCTGCAGTATTGTAGTGTCAGTAATTGAGGTTGAGCTGCACTATTGGAGTGTCAGTAATTGAGGGCATGCTGCACTATTGGAGTGTGAGTAATTGAGGGTGCGCTGCACTATTGGCGTGTCAGTAATTGAGGGTGTGCTGCAATATTGGAGTGTCAGTAATTGAGGGTGTGCTGCACTATTGGAGTGTCAGCAATTGAGGGTGTGCTGCGCTATTGGAGTGTCAGTAATTGAGGGTGTGTTGCACTATTGGTTTGTCAGTAATTGAGGGTGCGCTGCACTATTGGCGTGTCAGTAATTGATGGTGTGCTGCAATATTGGAGTGTCAGTAATTGAGGGTGTGCTGCACTATTGGAGTGTCAGTAATTGAGGTTGTGCTGCACTATTGGAGTGTCAGTAATTGAGGCTGTGCTGCCCAATTGGAGTGTCAGTAATTGAGGGTGTGCTGCACTATTGGAGTGTCAGTAATTGAGGGTGTGATGCACTATTGGAGTGTCAGTAATTGAGGGTGTGCTGCACTATTGGAGTGTCAGTAATTGAAGCTGTGCTGCACTATTGAAGTTTCAGTAATAGAGGCTGTGCTGCACAATTGGAGTGTCAGTAATTGTGGCTGAGCTGTACTTTTGGAGTGTTAGTAATTGAGGGTGTGCTGCACTATTGGTTTGTCAGTTATTGATGTTGTGCTGCAATATTGGAGTAACTGTAATTGATGGACTGCTGCACTACTGGAGTGTCAGTTTTTGTGGGTGTGCAGCACCTTTGGAGTGTCAGTAATTGACGTGTGCTGCACTATTGGAGTGTCAGTAACTGAGGCTATGCTGCAATGTTGGAGTGTCAGTAAGTGAGGGTGTGCTGCACAATTGGAGTGTCAGTAATTGAGGGTGCGCTGCACTATTGGATTGTCAGTAATTGAGGGAGTGCTGCACTATTGGAATGTCAGTAATTGCGGGTTTGCTGCAGTATTGGAGTGTCAGTAATTGAGGGTGTGCTGCACTATTGGAATCTCAGTAATTCATGGTTTGCTGAAGTTTGGAGTGTCAGCAATTGAGGGTGTCCTGCACTATTAGTGTGTCAGTATTTGCGGGTGTGCTGCACTATTGGAGAGTCAGCAATTGAGGTTGTGCTGCACTATTGTAGAGTCAGTAATTGAGGGTGTGCTACACTATTGGAGTGTCAGTAATTGAGTGTGTGCTGCACTATTGGTGTGTCAGTAATTGAGGGTGAGCTGCACTATTGGAGTGTCACTAATTGAGGGTGTGCTGCACTTTTTGAGTGTCAGTAATTGAGGGTGCGCTGCAATTTTGTAGTGTCAGTAATTGAGAGTGTGCTGCACAATAGGAGTGTCAGTAATTGAGGGTGTGCTGCACTATAGGAGTGTCAGTAATTGAGGGTGTGCTGCACTATTCTAGTGTCAGTAATTAATGCTGTAGTGCACTATTGGATTGTCAGTAATTGAGTGTGTGCTGCACTGTTGGAGTGTCAGTAATTGAGGGTGTGCTGCACTATAGGAGTGTCAGTAATTGAGGGTGTGCTGCAATATTGGAGTGTCAGTAATTGAAGGTGAGCTTCACTATTGTAGTGTCCGTAATTGAGGGTGTGCTGCACTATTGGAGTGTCAGTAATTGAGGGTGCGCTGCACTATTGGAGTGTCAGTAATTGATGGTTTGCTGCAGCATTGTAGTGTCAGTAATTGAGGTTGAGCTGCACTATTGGAGTGTCAGTAATTGAGGGCGTGCTGCACTATTGGAGTGTCAGTAATTGAGGGTGCGCTGCACTATTGGCGTGTCAGTAATTGAGGGTGTGCTGCAATATTGGAGTGTCAGTAATAGAGTGTGTGCTGCACTATTGGAGTGTCAGCAATTGAGGGTGTGCTGCGCTATTGGAGTGTCAGTAATTGAGGGTGTGTTGCACTATTGGTTTGTCAGTAATTGAGGGTGCGCTGCACTATTGGCGTGTCAGTAATTGATGGTGTGCTGCAATATTGGAGTGTCAGTAATTGAGGGTGTGCTGCACTATTGGAGTGTCAGTAATTGAGGTTGTGCTGCACTATTGGAGTGTCAGTAATAGAGGCTGTGCTGCCCAATTGGAGTGTCAGTAATTGAGGGTGTGCTGCACTATTGGAGTGTCAGTAAATGAGGGTGTGCTGCACTATTGGAGTGTCAGTAATTGAGGGTGTGCTGCACTATTGGAGTGTCAGTAATTGAGGCTGTGCTGCACTATTGAAGTTTCAGTAATTGAGGCTGTGCTGCACAATTGGAGTGTCAGTAATTGTGGCTGAGCTGTACTTTTGGAGTGTTAGTAATTGAGGGTGTGCTGCACTATTGGTTTGTCAGTTATTGATGTTGTGCTGCAATATTGGAGTAACTGTAATTGATGGACTGCTGCACTACTGGAGTGTCAGTTTTTGAGGGTGTGCAGCACCTTTGGAGTGTCAGTAATTGACGTGTGCTGCACTATTGGAGTGTCAGTATTTGAGGCTATGCTGCAATGTTGGAGTGTCAGTAAGTGAGGGTGTGCTGCACTATTGGAGTGTCAGTAATTGAGGGTGCGCTGCACTATTGGATTGTCAGTAATTGAGGGAGTGCTGCACTATTGGAGTGTCAGTAATTGCGGGTTTGCTGCAGTATTGGAGTGTCAGTAATTGAGGGTGTGCTGCACTATTGGAATCTCAGTAATTCATGGTTTGCTGAAGTTTGGAGTGTCAGCAATTGAGGGTGTCCTGCACTATTAGTGTGTCAGTATTTGCGGGTGTGCTGCACTATTGGAGAGTCAGCAATTGAGGTTGTGCTGCACTATTGTAGAGTCAGTAATTGAGGGTGTGCTACACTATTGGAGTGTCAGTAATTGAGTGTGTGCTGCACTATTGGTGTGTCAGTAATTGAGGGTGAGCTGCACTATTGGAGTGTCACTAATTGAGGGTGTGCTGCACTTTTTGTGTGTCAGTAATTGAGGGTGCGCTGCAATTTTGTAGTGTCAGTAATTGTGAGTATGCTGCACAATAGGAGTGTCAGTAATTGAGGGTGTGCTGCACTATAGGAGTGTCATAAATTGAGGGTGTGCTGCACTATTCTAGTGTCAGTAATTAATGCTGTAGTGCACTATTGGATTGTCAGTAATTGAGTGTGTGCTGCACTGTTGGAGTGTCAGTAATTGAGGGTGTGCTGCACTATAGGAGTGTCAGTAATTGAGGGTGTGCTGCAATATTGGAGTGTCAGTAATTGAAGGTGAGCTTCACTATTGTAGTGTCCGTAATTGAGGGTGTGCTGCACTATTGGAGTGTCAGTAATTGAGGGTGCGCTGCACTATTGGAGTGTCAGTAATTGATGGTTTGCTGCAGCATTGTAGTGTCAGTAATTGAGGTTGAGCTGCACTATTGGAGTGTCAGTAATTGAGGGCGTGCTGCACTATTGGAGTGTCAGTAATTGAGGGTGCGCTGCACTATTGGCGTGTCAGTAATTGAGGGTGTGCTGCAATATTGGAGTGTCAGTAATAGAGTGTGTGCTGCACTATTGGAGTGTCAGCAATTGAGGGTGTGCTGCGCTATTGGAGTGTCAGTAATTGAGGGTGTGTTGCACTATTGGTTTGTCAGTAATTGAGGGTGCGCTGCACTATTGGCGTGTCAGTAATTGATGGTGTGCTGCAATATTGGAGTGTCAGTAATTGAGGGTGTGCTGCACTATTGGAGTGTCAGTAATTGAGGTTGTGCTGCACTATTGGAGTGTCAGTAATAGAGGCTGTGCTGCCCAATTGGAGTGTCAGTAATTGAGGGTGTGCTGCACTATTGGAGTGTCAGTAATTGAGGGTGTGCTGCACTATTGGAGTGTCAGTAATTGAGGCTGTGCTGCACTATTGAAGTTTCAGTAATTGAGGCTGTGCTGCACAATTGGAGTGTCAGTAATTGTGGCTGAGCTGTACTTTTGGAGTGTTAGTAATTGAGGGTGTGCTGCACTATTGGTTTGTCAGTTATTGATGTTGTGCTGCAATATTGGAGTAACTGTAATTGATGGACTGCTGCACTACTGGAGTGTCAGTTTTTGAGGGTGTGCAGCACCTTTGGAGTGTCAGTAATTGACGTGTGCTGCACTATTGGAGTGTCAGTAATTGAGGCTATGCTGCAATGTTGGAGTGTCAGTAAGTGAGGGTGTGCTGCACTATTGGAGTGTCAGTAATTGAGGGTGCGCTGCACTATTGGAGTGTCAGTATTTGAGTGTGCGCTGCACTATTGGCGTGTCAGTAATTGAGGGTGTGCTGCAATATTGGAGTGTCAGTAATTGAGGGTGTGCTGCACTATTGGAGTGTCAGCAATTGAGGGTGTGCTGCGCTATTGGAGTGTCAGTAATTGAGGGTGTGTTGCACTATTGGTTTGTCAGTAATTGAGGGTGCGCTGCACTATTGTCGTGTCAGTAATTGATGGTGTGCTGCAGTATTGGAGAGTCAGAAATTGAGTGGGTTCAGCACTATTGGAATCTCAGTAATTCATGTTTTGCTGAAGTTTGGAGTGTCAGCAATTGACGGTGTCCTGCATTATTAGTGTGTCAGTAATTGCGGGTATGCTGCACTATTGGAGTGTCAGCAATTGAGGTTGTGCTGCACTACTGTAGAGTCAGTAATTGAGGGTGTAGTGCACTATTGGACTGTCAGTATTTGAGTGTGTGCTGCGCTGTTGGAGTGTCAGTAATTGAGGGTGTGCTGCACTATAGGAGTGTCAGTAATTGAGGGTGTGCTGCACTATTCTATTGTCAGTAATTAATGCTGTAGTGCACTATTGGACTGTCAGTATTTGAGTGTGTGCTGCACTTTAGGAGTGTCAGTAATTGAGGGTGTGCTGCACTATTGGAGTGTCAGTAATTGAGTGTGTGCTGCACTATAGGAGTGTCAGTAATTGAGGGTGTGCTGCACTATTGGAGTGTCAGTAATTGAGGGTGTGCTGCACTATAGGAGTGTCAGTAATTGAGGGTGTGCTGCAATATTGGAGTGTCAGTAATTGAGGGTGTGCTGCACTATTGTAGTTTGAGTAATTGAGTGTGTGCTGCACTGTTGGAGTGTCAGTAATTGAGGGTGTGCTGCACTATAGGAGTGTCAGTAATTGAGGGTGTGCTGCAATATTGGAGTGTCAGTAATTGAGGGTGTGCTGCACTATTGTAGTTTGAGTAATTGAGTGTGTGCTGCACTGTTGGAGTGTCAGTAATTGAGGGTGTGCTGCACTATAGGAGTGTCAGTAATTGAGGGTGTGCTGCAATATTGGAGTGTCAGTAATTGAAGGTGAGCTTCACTATTGTAGTGTCCGTAATTGAGGGTGTGCTGCACTATTGGAGTGTCAGTAATTGAGGGTGCGCTGCACTATTGGAGTGTCAGTAATTGATGGTTTGCTGCAGTATTGTAGTGTCAGTAATTGAGGTTGAGCTGCACTATTGGAGTGTCAGTAATTGAGGGCGTGCTGCACTATTGGAGTGTCAGTAATTGAGGGTGCGCTGCACTATTGGCGTGTCAGTAATTGAGGGTGTGCTGCAATATTGGAGTGTCAGTAATTGAGGGTGTGCTGCACTATTGGAGTGTCAGCAATTGAGGGTGTGCTGCGCTATTGGAGTGTCAGTAATTGAGGGTGTGTTGCACTATTGGTTTGTCAGTAATTGATGGTGCGCTGCACTATTGGCGTGTCAGTAATTGATGGTGTGCTGCAATATTGGAGTGTCAGTAATTGAGGGTGTGCTGCACTATTGGAGTGTCAGTAATTGAGGTTGTGCTGCACTATTGGAGTGTCAGTAATTGAGGCTGTGCTGCCCAATTGGAGTGTCTGTAATTGAGGGTGTGCTGCACTATTGGAGTGTCAGTAATTGAGGGTGTGCTGCACTATTGGAGTGTCAGTAATTGAGGGTGTGCTGCACTATTGGAGTGTCAGTAATTGAGGCTGTGCTGCACTATTGAAGTTTCAGTAATTGAGGCTGTGCTGCACAATTGGAGTGTCAGTAATTGTGGCTGAGCTGTACTTTTGGAGTGTTAGTAATTGAGGGTGTGCTGCACTATTGGTTTGTCAGTTATTGATGTTGTGCTGCAATATTGGAGTAACTGTAATTGATGGACTGATGCACTACTGGAGTGTCAGTTTTTGAGGGTGTGCAGCACCTTTGGAGTGTCAGTAATTGACGTGTGCTGCACTATTGGAGTGTCAGTAATTGAGGCTATGCTGCAATGTTGGAGTATCAGTAAGTGAGGGTGTGCTGCACTATTGGAGTGTCAGTAATTGAGGGTGCGCTGCACTATTGGATTGTCAGTAATTGAGGGAGTGCTGCACTATTGGAGTGTCAGTAATTGCGGGTTTGCTGCAGTATTGGAATCTCAGTAATTCATGGTTTGCTGAAGTTTGGAGTGTCAGCAATTGAGGGTGTCCTGCACTATTAGTGTGTCAGTATTTGCGGGTGTGCTGCACTATTGGAGAGTCAGCAATTGAGGTTGTGCTGCACTATTGTAGAGTCAGTAATTGAGGGTGTGCTACACTATTGGAGTGTCAGTAATTGAGTGTGTGCTGCACTATTGGTGTGTCAGTAATTGAGGGTGAGCTGCACTATTGGGGTGTCACTAATTGAGGGTGTGCTGCACTTTTTGAGTGTCAGTAATTGAGGGTGCGCTGCAATTTTGTAGTGTCAGTAATTGAGAGTGTGCTGCACAATAGGAGTGTCAGTAATTGAGGGTGTGCTGCACTATAGGAGTGTCAGTAATTGAGGGTGTGCTGCACTATTCTAGTGTCAGTAATTAATGCTGTAGTGCACTATTGGATTGTCAGTAATTGAGTGTGTGCTGCACTGTTGGAGTGTCAGTAATTGAGGGTGTGCTGCACTATAGGAGTGTCAGTAATTGAGGGTGTGCTGCAATATTGGAGTGTCAGTAATTGAAGGTGAGCTTCACTATTGTAGTGTCCGTAATTGAGGGTGTGCTGCACTATTGCAGTGTCAGTAATTGAGGGTGCGCTGCACTATTGGAGTGTCAGTAATTGATGGTTTGCTGCAGCATTGTAGTGTCAGTAATTGAGGTTGAGCTGCACTATTGGAGTGTCAGTAATTGAGGGCGTGCTGCACTATTGGAGTGTCAGTAATTGAGGGTGCGCTGCACTATTGGCCTGTCAGTAATTGAGGGTGTGCTGCAATATTGGAGTGTCAGTAATAGAGTGTGTGCTGCACTATTGGAGTGTCAGCAATTGAGGGTGTGCTGCGCTATTGGAGTGTCAGTAATTGAGGGTGTGTTGCACTATTGGTTTGTCAGTAATTGAGGGTGCGCTGCACTATTGGCGTGTCAGTAATTGATGGTGTGCTGCAATATTGGAGTGTCAGTAATTGAGGGTGTGCTGCACTATTGGAGTGTCAGTAATTGAGGTTGTGCTGCACTATTGGAGTGTCAGTAATAGAGGCTGTGCTGCCCAATTGGAGTGTCAGTAATTGAGGGTGTGCTGCACTATTGGAGTGTCAGTAATTGAGGGTGTGCTGCACTATTGGAGTGTCAGTAAATGAGGGTGTGCTGCACTATTGGAGTGTCAGTAATTGAGGCTGTGCTGCACTATTGGCCTGTCAGTAATTGAGGGTGTGCTGCACAATTGGAGTGTCAGTAATTGTGGCTGAGCTGTACTTTTGGAGTGTTAGTAATTGAGGGTGTGCTGCACTATTGGTTTGTCAGTTATTGATGTTGTGCTGCAATATTGGAGTAACTGTAATTGATGGACTGCTGCACTACTGGAGTGTCAGTTTTTGAGGGTGTGCAGCACCTTTGGAGTGTCAGTAATTGACGTGTGCTGCACTATTGGAGTGTCAGTAATTGAGGCTATGCTGCAATGTTGGAGTGTCAGTAAGTGAGGGTGTGCTGCACTATTGGAGTGTCAGTAATTGAGGGTGCGCTGCACTATTGGAGTGTCAGTATTTGAGTGTGCGCTGCACTATTGAAGTGTCAGTAATTGAGGCTGTGCTGCACTATTGGAGTGTTAGTAATAGAGGATTTGCAACACTATTGGTTTGTCAGTAATTGAGGTTGTGCTGCAATATTGGAGTCACTTTAATTGAGGGTGTGCTGCACTATTGGAGTGTCAGTAATTCAGGGTGTGCTGCACTATTGGAGTGTCAGTTTTTGAGGGTGTGCAGCACCTTTGGAGTGTCAGTAATTGACGTGTGCTGCAGTATTGGAGTGTCAGTAATTGAGGCTATGCTGCAATGTTGGAGTGTCATTAATTGAGGGTGTCCTGCACTATTGGAGTGTCAGTAATTGTTTGTGTGCTGCACTATTGGAGTGTCAGTAATTGAGGCTGTGCTGCAGTATTGTAGTGTCAGTAATTGAGGGTGAGCTGCACTATTGGAGTGTCAGTACTTGAGTTTGCGGTGCACAATTGAAGTGTCAGTAATTGAGGGTTTGCTGCACTATTGGATTGTCAGTGATTGATTGTGAGCTGCACTATTTGAGTGTCAGTAAATGGGGGTGTGCTGCACTATTGCAGTGTCAATAATTGAGGGTGAGCTGCACTATTGTAGTGTCAGTAATTGAGGTTTTTCTGCACTATAGGTGTGTCAGTAATTGAGGGAGTGCTGCACAATTGGAGTGTCATTAATTGCGGGTTTGCTGCACCATTGTAGTGTCAGTAATTGAGGGTGTGCTGCAGTATTGGAGAGTCAGAAATTTAGTGGGATCTGCACTATTGGATTGTCAGTAATTCATGGTTTGCTGAAGTTTGGAGTGTCAGCAATTGAGGGTGTCCTGCACTATTAGTGTGTCAGTAATTGCGGGTATGCTGCACTACTGGAGTGTCAGCAATTGAGGGTGTGCTGCACTATTGTAGAGTCAGTAATTGAGGGTGTGCTACACTATTGGAGTGTCAGTAATTGAGGGAGTGCTGCACTATTGGAGAGTCAGTAATTGAGGGTGTGCTGCACATTTTGAGTGTCAGTAATTGAGGGTGCGCTGCACTATAGGAGTGTCAGTAATTGAGGGTGTGCTGCACTATTATAGTGTCAGTAATTAATGGTGTAGTGCACTATTGGATTGTCAGTATTTGAGGGTGTGCTGCACTAAAGGAGAGTCAGTAATTGAGGGTGTGCTGCAATATTGGAGTCTCAGTAATTGAGGGTGAGCTGCACTATTGTAGTGTCTGTAATTGAGGGTGTGCTACACTACTGGAGTGTCAGTAATTGAGGGTGCGCTGCACTATAGGAGTGTCAGTAATTGAGGGTGTGCTGCAGTATTGTAGTGTCAGTAATTGAGGGTGAGCTGCACTATTGGAGTGTGAGTATTTGAGTGTGCGCTACACTATTGGAGTGTCAGTAATTGAGGTTGTGCTGCACTATTGGTGTGTCAGTAATTGAGGATGAGCTGCACTATTGGAGTGTCAGTAATTGAGGGTGTACTGCACTATTGGAGTGTCAGTAATTGAGGGTGTGCTGCACTATTGGTGTGTCAGTAATTGAGGGTGTGCTGCAATATTGGAGTGTCAGTAATTGAGGGTGTGCTGCACTATTGGAGTGTCAGCAATTGAGGGTGTGCTGCGCTATTGGAGTGTCAGTAATTGAGGGTGTGTTGCACTATTGGTTTGTCAGTAATTGAGGGTGCGCTGCACTATTGGCGTGTCAGTAATTGATGGTGTGCTGCAATATTGGAGTGTCAGTAATTGAGGGTGTGCTGCACTATTGGAGTGTCAGTAATTGAGGTTGTGCTGCACTATTGGAGTGTCAGTAATTGAGGCTGTGCTGCCCAATTGGAGTGTCTGTAATTGAGGGTGTGCTGCACTATTGGAGTGTCAGTAATTGAGGGTGTGCTGCACTATTGGAGTGTCAGTAATTGAGGGTGTGCTGCACTATTGGAGTGTCAGTAATTGAGGCTGTGCTGCACTATTGAAGTTTCAGTAATTGAGGCTGTGCTGCACAATTGGAGTGTCAGTAATTGTGGCTGAGCTATACTTTTGGAGTGTTAGTAATTGAGGGTGTGCTGCACTATTGGTTTGTCAGTTATTGATGTTGTGCTGCAATATTGGAGTAACTGTAATTGATGGTCTGCTGCACTACTGGAGTGTCAGTTTTTGAGGGTGTGCAGCACCTTTGGAGTGTCAGTAATTGACGTGTGCTGCACTATTGGAGTGTCAGTAATTGAGGCTATGCTGCAATGTTGGAGTGTCAGTAAGTGAGGGTGTGCTGCACTATTGGAGTGTCAGTAATTGAGGGTGCGCTGCACTATTGGAGTGCCAGTAATTGAGGGTGTGCTGCAGTATTGTAGTGTCAGTAAATGAGGGTGAGCTGCACTATTGGAGTGTCAGTATTTGAGTGTGCGCTGCACTATTGAAGTGTCAGTAATTGAGGCTGTGCTGCACTATTGGAGTGTTAGTAATAGAGGATTTGCAACACTATTGGTTTGTCAGTAATTGAGGTTGTGCTGCAATATTGGAGTAACTGTAATTGAGGGTGTGCTGCACTATTGGAGTGTCAGTAATTCAGGGTGTGCTGCACTATTGGAGTGTCAGTTTTTGAGGGTGTGCAGCACCTTTGGAGTGTCAGTAATTGACGTGTGCTGCAGTATTGGAGTGTCAGTAATTGAGGCTATGCTGCAATGTTGGAGTGTCATTAATTGAGGGTGTCCTGCACTATTGGAGTGTCAGTAATTGTTTGTGTGCTGCACTATTGGAGTGTCAGTAATTGAGGCTGTGCTGCAGTATTGTAGTGTCAGTAATTGAGGGTGAGCTGCACTATTGGAGTGTCAGTACTTGAGTGTGCGCTGCACAACTGAAGTGTCAGTAATTGAGGGTTTGCTGCACTATTGGATTGTCAGTGATTCATGGTGAGCTGCAATATTTGAGTGTCAGTAATTGGGGGTGTGCTGCACTATTGCAGTGTCAATAATTGAGGGTGAGCTGCGCTATTGTAGTGTCAGTAATTGAGGTTTTTCTGCACTATAGGTGTGTCAGTAATTGAGAGAGTGATGCACAATTGGAGTGTCATTAATTGCGGGTTTGCTGCACCATTGTAGTGTCAGTAATTGAGGGTGTGCTGCAGTATTGGAGAGTCAGAAATTTAGTGGGATCTGCACTATTGGATTGTCAGTAATTCATGGTTTGCTGAAGTTTGGAGTGTCAGCAATTGAGGGTGTCCTGCATTATTAGTGTGTCAGTAATTGCGGGTATGCTGCACTATTGGAGTGTCAGCAATTGAGGGTGTGCTGCACTATTGTAGAGTCAGTAATTGAGGGTGTGCTACACTATTGGAGTGTCAGTAATTGAGGGAGTGCTGCACTATTGGAGAGTCAGTAATTGAGGGTGTGCTGCACATTTTGAGTGTCAGTAATTGAGGGTGCGCTGCAATTTTGTAGTGTCAGTAATTGAGGGTGTGCTGCACTATAGGAGCGTCAGTAATTGAGGCTGTGCTGCACTATTCTAGTGTCAGTAATTAATGGTGTAGTGCACTATTGGATTGTCAGTAATTGAGTGTGTGCTGCACGATTGGAGTGTCAGTATTTGAGGGTGTGCTGCACTAAAGGAGAGTCAGTAATTGAGGGTGTGCTGCAATATTGGAGTGTCAGTAATTGAGGGTGAGCTGCACTATTGTAGTGTCTGTAATTGAGGGTGTGCTACACTACTGGAGTGTCAGTAATTGAGGGTGCGCTGCACTATAGGAGTGTCAGTAATTGAGGGTGTGCTGCAGTATTGTAGTGTCAGTAATTGAGGGTGAGCTGCACTATTGGAGTGTGAGTATTTGAGTGTGCGCTACACTATTGGAGTGTCAATAATTGAGGTTGTGCTGCACTATTGGTGTGTCAGTAATTGAGGATGAGCTGCACTATTGGAGTGTCAGTAATTGAGGGTGTACTGCACTATTGGAGTGTCAGTAATTGAGGGTGTGCTGCACTATTGGTGTGTCAGTAATTGAGGTTGTGCTGCACTATTTGAGTGTCAGTAATTGAGGGTGTGCTACACTATTGGAGTGTCAGTAATTGAGTGTGTGCTGCAATCTTGGAGTGTCTGTAATTGAGCGTGTGCTGCACTTTTGGAGTGTCAGTAATTGAGGGTGTGTGGCATTATTGGAGTGTCAGTAATTGAGGGTGTGCTGCAGTGTTGGAGTGTCAGTATTTGAGGGTGTGCTGCACTATTGCAGTGTCAGTATTTGAGGGTGTGCTGCACTATTGGAGAGTCAGTAAAAGAGGGTTTGCTGCACTATTGGAGTGTCATTAATTGAGGGTGTGCTGCAATATTGGAGTGTCAGTAATAGATGGTGTGCTGCAATATTGTAGTTTCAGTAATTGAGGGTGTGCTGTACAAGTGGAGTGTCAGTAATTGAGGGTGTGCTGCAATATTGGAGTGTCAGTAATTGAGGGTGAACTGCACTATTGGAGTATCAGTAATTGAGGGTTTGCTGCACTTTTGGAGTGTCAGTAATTGAGGGTGTGCTGCACTATTGGAGTGTCAGTAATTGAGGGTGTGCTGCACTATTGGAGTGTCAGTAATTGAGTGAGTACTGCCCTATTGGAGTGTCAGTAATTGAGTGTGTGCTGCACTATTCGAGTGTCAGCAATTGAGGGTGTGATGCACTGCAGGCGTGTCTGTAATTGAGGGTGTGCTGCACAATTGGAGTGTCAGTTTTTGAGCGTGTGCAGCACCTTTGCATTGTAAGTAATTGAAGGTGTGCTTCAATATTGGAGAGTCATTAATGGAGGGTGTGCTGCAATATTGGAGTGTCAGTAATTGAGGGTGTGCTGTACTATTGGAGAGTCAGTAATTGAGGGTGTGTTGCACTATTGGAGTGTCACAAATTGCGGGTTTGGTACACTACTGGAGTGTCAGTAATTGAGGGTGTGCTGCATTATTGGTGTGTCAGCAATTGAGGGTGTGCTGCACTATTGGATTGTCAGTAATTGACGGTGTGCTGCACTATTGCAGTGTCAGTAATTGAGGATGCGCTGCACTATTGCAGTGTCAGTAATTGAGGGTACGTCGCAATATTGATGTGTCAGTAATTGAGGGTGTGCTGCACTAATGGAGTGTCAATAATTGAGTGTGTGCTGCGCTATTGGAGTGTCAGGAATGGAGGGTGTTCTGCACAATTGGAGTGTCAGTAATTGAGGGTTCGCTGCAATATTGGTGTGTCAGTAACTGAGCGTTTGCTGCACTTCTGGCGTGTCAGTAATTGAGGGTTTAATGCACTATTGTCCTTTCAATAATTGAGGGTGTGCAGCACTACTAGACACCCCCCTCCCCCCCCCCCCGAGACTATGTCCCTAGACACTCCCCCCGAAACTATGTCCCTAGACACCACCCCCCTCACACCCCCGAGACTATGTCCCTAGGCCCCCCCCTCCCCCCCGAGACTGTGTCCCTAGAACGCCCCCCTCCCCCCCCGAGACTATGTCCCTAGACCCCCCACTTCCCCCCACGAGACTATGTCCCTAGACCCCCCCTCCCCACCCGAGACTATGTCCCTAGACCCCCCCCCCCGAGACTATGTCCCTAGACCCCCCCATTCCCTCCCCCCGAGACTATTTCCCTAGACCACTCCCCCCCCAAGACTATGTCCCTAGACCCCCCCTCCCCCACCGAGACTATGTCCCTAGCCCCCCTCTCCCCCCCCCCGAGACTATGTCCCTAGACCCCCCCCCACCCCCCCGAGACTATGTCCCTAGACACCCCCTCCCTCCCCGAGACTATGTCCCTAGACCCACCCCCCGAGACTATGTCCCTAGACCCCCCTCCCCCCCGAGACTATGTCCCTAGACCCCCCCCGAGACTATGTCCCTAGACCCGCCCTCAGCCCCCCAGAGACTATGTCCCTAGACACCCACCCCCTCCCCCCCCGAGAATATGTGACTAGACCCCCCCTCCTCCCCCCCCGAGACTATGTCCCTAGAACCCCCCTCCCCCCGAGACTATGTCCCTAGACCCACCCCGAGACTATGTCCCTAGACCCCACCCCCTCCCCCCCCGAGACTATGTCCCTAGACCACCCCCCGAGACTATGTCCCTAGACCCCCTCCCCCCCGAGACTATGTCCCTAGACCCAACCCCGCCCCTCTCCCCCCCCCCGAGACTATGTCCCTAGACCCACTCCCCCCCGAGACTATGTCCCTAGACCCCCCACGAATCCCCCCCCCCGGGGGAATAAGTCCCTAGACACCCCTCCGCACCCGAGACTATGTCCCTAGACCCCCCCACCCCCCACCAAGACTATGTCCCTAGATTCCCCCCCTCCCCCCCAGACTATGTCCCACGACCACCCCCCCCCTCACCCCCCCGAGACTATGTCTCTAAACCCCACCCCTCCCCAACCTGAGACTATGTCCCTAGACCCCCCCTCCCCCCCCGAGACCATGTCCCTAGACCACCCCCTCCCCCCCCGAGACTATGTCCCTAGACCCCACCCCCTCCCCCACCCGAGACGATGTCCCTAGACACCCCCCTCACCCCCCCGAGACTATGTCCCTAGATTCCCCCCCTTCCCCCCCCGAGACTTTGTCCTAAGAACACCCCCCCTCCCCCCCCACGAGACTATGTCCCTAGACACCCCCCTCCCCCTCCCCGAGACTATGTCCCTTGACACCCCCCCCTCCCCCACCGAGACTATGACCCTAGACCCCCCTCCTCCCCCCCGAGACTATGTCCCTAGACCCCCACCTCCCCCCCCCCGAGACTATGTCCCTAGACCCCCCCTCCCCCCCCGAGACTATGTCCCTAGACCCGCCCCACCCCACCCGAGACTATGTCCCTATACCCCCCCTCCTCCCCCCCGAGACTATATCCCAAGACACCCCCCTCCCTCCCCCCGAGACTATGTCCCTAGACCCCCCACCTCCCCCCCCGAGACTATGCCCCTAGACCCCCCCTCCTCCCCCCCGAGACTATGTCCCTAGACCACCCCCTCCCTCCCCCCGAGACTATGTCCCTAGGCACCCACCTCCACCCCCCGAGACTATGTCCCTAGACCATCCCCCCTCCCAACCCCCCCCGAGACTATGTCCCTGGACCCCCCCTTCCCCCCCGAGACTATGTCCCTAGAACCCACCCCCCCTCCCCCCCGAGACTATGTCCCTAGAACTCCCCCCTCCCCCCCGAGACTATGTACCTAGACACCCCCCCTCCCCCCCGAGACAATTTCCCTAGACCCCCACCCGAGACTATGTCCCTAGAGCCCCCCCTCCCCCCCCGGAGACTATGTCCCCAGACACCACACCCTCCCCCCCCGAGACTATGTCCCTAGACCCCACGACCCCTCCCCCCCGAGACTATGTCCCTAGACCCCACCCTCCCCCCCCGAGACTATGTCCCTAGACCCCCCCCGAGACTATGTCCCTAGACACCCCCCTCCCCCAATCCCCGAGACTATGTCCCTAGACACACCACCCCCCCTCCCCCCTGAGACTATGTCCCTAGACACCCCCCTCCACACCCCCCGAGACTGTCCCTAGACCCCCCCTCCCCCCATCCACGAGACTATGTCCCTAGACCCCCCCTCCCCCCCCCGAGACTATGTCCCCAGACTCCCCACTCCCCCCCGAGACTTTGTCCCGAGACACCACCCCTCCCCCCCGAAACTGTGTCCCTAGAACCCCCCCTCCCTCCCCCGAGACTATTTCCCTAGACCACTCCCCCCCCTCACACCCCCCGAGACTATGTCCCTAGACTCCCCCCCCCTCCCCCACCGAGACTATGTTCTTAGACACCCCCTCACCCCCCCGAGACTATGTCCCTAGAACTCCCCCCCTCCCCCCCGAGACTATGTCCCTAGACACCCCCCTCCCCCCCCGAGACTTTGACCCTAGAACCCCCCCTCACCACCCCGAGACTATGTCCCTAGAACCCCCCCTCCCCCCCACCCGAGACTATGTCCCTAGAGACCCCCCCCACCCCCCCGAGACAATGTCCCTAGACCCCCCCCGAGACTATGTCCCTAGACACCCCCCCGAGACTATGTCCCAAGACCCCCTCCCCCTCCCCCGCCCGAGACTATGTCCCTAGACCCCCCGCCCTTCCCCCCCCGAGACTATGTCCCTAGACACCCCCCCTCCCCCCCCGAGACTATGTCCCTAGAGCCACCCCCCCACAGCCCCCCCGAGATTAAGTCCCTAGACGCCCCCTTCCCCGCCCCCCAAGACTATATCCCTAGAGCCCCCGCTCCCCCCCCGAGACTATTTCCCTAGAAACCCCCTCCCCCCCCCGAGACTATGACCCTAGACCCCCCCCACCCCCCCCCGAGCCTATGTCACTAGAGCCCCCCCTCCCCCCTCCAAGACTATGTCCCTAGACCTCCCCCACCCCTTCCGAGACTATGTCCCTCGATCCCCCCCCTCCCCCACCCGGAGACTATGTCCCTAGACCCCCCCCCTCACCCTTCCCGAGACAATGTCCCTAGACACCCCCCTTCCCCCCCACGAGACTATGTCCGTAGACCCCCCCCTCCCCCCCGAAACTATGTCCCTAGACCACACCCACCCCCGAGACTATGTCCCTAGACCCCCCACCCTCCCCGAGACTATGTCCCTAGACCACTCCCCCCCTCCCCCCCCGAGACTATATCCCCAGACTCCCCACTCCCCCCCCGAGACTATGTCCCGAGACCCCACCCCTCCCCCCCGAAACCATGTCCCTAGAACCCCCCCTCCCTCCCCCGAGACAATTTCCCTAGACCACTCCCCCCCCTCACACCCCCCGAGACTATGTCCCTAGACTCCCCCCCCCTCCCCCCCGAGACTATGTCCCTAGACCCCCCCCTCACCCCCCCCGAGACTATGTCCCTAGACCCCTTCCCCCTCCGCCCCGAGACTATGTCCCTATAACTCCCGCCCCTTCCCCCCCCGAGACTATGTCCCTAGACCACCCCATCCACCCCGAGACTGTGTACCTAGAGCCCCCCCACACAGCCCCCCCGAGATTATGTCCCTAGCCCCCCCCCTCCCCCGCCCCCCAAGACTATGTACCTAGACCCCCCCCGAGCCTATGTCCCTAGAGACCCCCCCTCCGCCCCCCGAGACTATGTCCCTAGACCCCCCCCTCACCCCCCCGAGACTATGACCCTAGACCCCCCCCTCTCCCCCTGAGACTATGTCCCTAGACCCGCCCCCCTCCCGAGACTATGTCCCTAGACCCCCCCCCTCCCCCCCCCGAGAATATGTCCCTAGACCCCCCCCCCCCGAGACTATGTCCCTAGACACCCCACCCTCCCCCCCCGGAGATTATGTCCCTAGACCCCCACCGCCTCCCCCCCCACCGAGACTATGTCCCTAGACACACACCCCCTGCAAATATGTCCCTAGAACCCCCCACTCCCCCCCGAGACTATGTCCCTCGACGCCCCCCCTCCACACCCCCGAGACTATGTTCCTAGACCCCCGCTCTCCCACCCCGAGACTATTTCCCTAGACCCCACCCTCCCACCCCCGAGACTATGTCCCTAGAACCCCTCCCCCTCCCCCCCGAGACTATGTCCCTATAACCCCCGCCCCTTCCCCCCCCGAGACTATGTCCCTAGACCACCCCATCCCCCCCGAGACTGTGTACCTAGAGCCCCCCCACACAGCCCCCCTGAGATTATGTCCCTAGACCCCCCCTCCCCCGCCCGCCAAGACTATGTCCCTAGACACCTCCCGAGCCTATGTCCCTAGACACCCCCCCTCCGCCCCCCGAGACTATGTCCCTAGACCCCCCCCCTCACCCCTCCGAGACTATGTCCCTAGACCCCTCCCCTCCACCCCCCCGAGACTATGTCCCTAGACCCACCCCCACACCCCCCGAGACTATGTCCCTAGACACCCCCCCTACACCCACCCGAGACAATGTCCCTAGACCCCCCCTCCCCCCCCCGAGACTATGTCACTAGACCCTCCCCCCTCCCCCCACCGAGACTATGTCCCTAGAACCCCCCTCCAACCCCGAGGCTATGTCCCTAGAACCCCCAACCCTCACCCCCTCCCACGAGTCTATGTCCCTAGACAGCCCCCCTCACCCCCCCGCGAGACTATGACCCTAGACACCCCCCTCCCCCCCCGAGACTATGTCCCTAGACCCCCCCCCGAGACTATGTCCCTAGACCATGCCCCCCTCCACCCCGAGGCTATGCCCCAAGACCGCCCCCCGCCTCCCTATGTCCCCCTATGTCCCCAGACCCACACAGCCCCCCCGAAAATATGTCCCTAGATCCCCACCCCTCCCCCCCGAGACTATGTCCCTAGAGCCCCCCTCCCTCCCCCGAGACTATGTCCCTAGACCCCCCCCACCCCCCCCGAGACTATGTCCCTAGACACCCCCCCTCCCCCCTCCAAGACTATGTCCCTAGACCTCCCCCACCCCCCCCCCCGAAACTATGTCCCCTAGATCCCCCTCTCCCCCCCCGGAGACTATGTCCCTAGACCCCCCCCCTCACCCTCCCCGAGACAATGTCCCTAGACCCCCCCCCACCCCCCCCCGAGACTATGTCCCTAGACACCCCCCCTCCCCCCTCCAAGACTATGTCCCTAGACCTCCCCCACCCCCCCCCGAAACTATGTCCCTAGATCCCCCTCTCCCCCCCCGGAGACTATGTCCCTAGACCCCCCCCTCACCCTCCCCGAGACAATGTCCCTAGACACCTCCCCTCCCCCCCCAACGAGACTATGTCCCTAGAACCCCCCTCCCCCCCGAAACTATGTCCCTAGACCACCCCCACCCCCGAGACTATGTCCCTAGAACCCCCCCTCCCCCCCCGAGACTATGTCCCTAGAACCCCCCCCTCCCCCCTCCGAGACTATGTCCCTAGAAACCCCCCCTCCCCCCCCGAAACTATGTCCCTACACCCACCTACCCCCAAAAATATGTCCCCTAGACGCCCCCGTCCCCCCACCCCCCCCGAGACTATGTCCCTAGGGCTCCCTCCTTCCCACCCCTGAGAATATGTCCCTAGACACCCCCACCTTCCCCCCCCCGGGGACTATGTCCCTAGACCCCTCCCCCTCCCCCCCCCAGTCTATGTCCCTAGACCCCCCCCATCCCCCCCCGAGACTATGTCTCTAGACCCCATAACTCCCCTCCCGAGACTATGTCCCTAGACCCCCCCGTCCCCCCACGAGACTATGACCCTAGACCCCCCCCTCCCCCCCCGAGATATGTCCCTAGAACCACCCCCCACCCTCCCCCCCCGAGACTGTCCCTAGACCCCCCTCCCCCTCCCCCCCGAGACTATGTCCCAAGACCGCCCCCCCTCCCCCCCGAGACTATGTCCCTAGAACCCCCCCCGAGACTATGTCCCTAGACGCCCCTCCCCCCCGAGACAATGTCCCTAGACCCCCCCTCCCCCCCCGAGATTATGTCCCTGGACCCACCACCACCCCCCCGAGACTATGTCCCTAGACCCCCCCTCCCCCCCGAGACTATGTCCCTAGACCACACCCTCCCCCCCGAGACTATGTCCCTAGACCCCCCTCCCCCCCTCCCCCCCGACTATGTCCCTAGACCCCCCCCTCACCACCCCCGTGACTATGTCCCTAGACACCCCCCTCCCCCCCGAGACTATGTCCCTAGACCCACCCCCGCTCCCCCCCTGAGACTATGTCCCTAGACCCCCCCTCCCCCCCAACCCGAGATTATGTCCCTTGACCCCCCCGTCCCCCCCGAGACTATGTCCCTAGACCCCCCCCAAGACTATGTCCCTAGACCCCCCTCCCCCTCCCCCCCGAGTCAATGTCCCTAGAACTGCCACCCCCCACGAGACTATGTCCCTAGACCTCCCACCCCTCCGCCCCCGAGACTATGTCCCTAGACACAACCCCCTCCACCCACCCCGAGACTATGTGCCTAGATCTCCCCCTCCCCCCCCGAGACTATGCCCCTAATTCCTCCCACCGTCCCCCCGCCCCGAGACTATGTCCCTAGACCCCCTCCCCCCCCCCCGAGACTATGTCCCTAGACCACCCCCCCTCCCCGAGACTATGTCCCTAGACCACCCCCCCTCCCCCACCGAGACTACGTCCCTAGACCCCCCCTCCCGACCCCCCGAGACTATATCCCTAGAGCCCCCGCTCCCCCCCCGAGACTATTTCCCTAGAAACCCCCCTCCCCCCCCCCGAAACTATGACCCTAGACCCCCCCCACCCCCCTGAGCCTATGTCACTAGAGCCCCCCCTCCCCCCTCCAAGACTATGTCCCTTGACCTCCCCCCACCCCTTCCGAGACTATGTCCCTCGATCCCCCCCTCCCCCACCCGGAGACTATGTCCCTAGACACCCCCCCCCTCACCCTTCCCGAGACAATGTCCCTAGACACCCCCCTTCCCCCCCACGAGACTATGTCCGTAGACCCCCCCCCCCGAAACTATGTCCCTAGACCACACCCACCCCCGAGACTATGTCCCTAGACCCCCCACCCCCCCCCGAGACTATGTCCCTAGACCACTCCCCCCCCTCCCCCCCCGAGACTATATCCCCAGACTCCCCACTCCCCCCCGAGACTATGTCCCGAGACCCCACCCCTCCCCCCCCGAAACTATGTCCCTAGAACCCCCCCTCCCTCCCCCGAGACAATTTCCCTAGACCACTCCCCCCCCTCACACCCCCCGAGACTATGTCCCTAGACTCCCCCCCCTCCCCCCCGAGACTATGTCCCTAGACCCCCCCTCACCCCCCCCGAGACTATGTCCCTAGATCACCCCATCCACCCCGAGACTGTGTACCTAGAGCCCCCCCACACAGCCCCCCCGAGATTATGCCCCTAGCACCCCCCCTCCCCCGCCCCCCAAGACTATGTACCTAGACCCCCCCCGAGCCTATGTCCCTAGACACCCCCCCTCCGCCCCCCGAGACTATGTCCTAGACCCCCCCCTCACCCCCCCGAGACTATGACCCTAGACCCCCCCCTCCCCCCTGAGACTATGTCCCTAGACCCGCCCCCCTCCCGAGACTATGTCCCTAGACCCCCCCTCCCCCCCCGAGAATATGTCCCTAGACCACCCCCCCCCCGAGACTATGTCCCTAGACACCCCACCCTCCCCCCCCGGAGATTATGTCCCTAGACCCCCACCGCCTCCCCCCCCACCGAGACTATGTCCCTAGACACACCCCCCCCTGCAAATATGTCCCTAGAACCCCCCACTCCCCCCCCGAGATTATGTCCCTCGACGCCCCCCCTCCACACCCCCCGAGACTATGTTCCTAGACCCCCGCTCTCCCACCCCCGAGACTATTTCCCTAGACCCCCACCCTCCCACCCCCGAGACTATGTCCCTAGACAACCCCCCTCCCCCCCGAGACTATGTCCCTAGACTCGTCCCCGAGACTATGTCCCTAGACCACGCCCCCCTCCCCCCCCGAGACTATGTCCCAAGACACCCCCACACGCCTCCACCCCCTGAGACTATGTCCCTAGACCCGCACATCCCCCTGAAAATATGTCCCTAGACACCAACCCCTGCCCCCCCGAGACTATGTCCCTAGACCCCCCCCCTCCCCCCCCGAGACTATGTCCCTAGACCCCCCCACCCCCCCCGAGCCTATGTCACTAGAGCCCCCCCTCCCCCCTCCAAGACTATGTCCCTAGACCTCCCCCACCCCCCCGAGTCTATGTCCCTCGATCCCCCCCTCCCCCACCCGGAGACTATGTCCCCTAGACACCACCCCTCACCCTTCCCGAGACAATGTCCCTAGACACCCCCCTTCCCCCCCACGAGACTATGTCCGTAGACCCCCCCTCCCCCCCGAAACTATGTCCCTAGACCACACCCACCCCCGAGACTATGTCCCTAAACCCCCCTCCCCCCCGAGACTATGTCCCTAGACCCCCCCCTCCACCCCCGAGACTATGTCCCTAGACCACTCCCCCCCTCCCCCCCCGAGACTATGTCCCCAGACTCCCCACTCCCCCCCCGAAACTATGTCCCTTGAACCCTCCCCTGAGACTATTTCCCAAGACCACTCCCCCCCCTCACACCCCCCGAGACTATGTCCCCTAGACTCCCCACCCTCCCCCCCCCGAGACTATGTCCCTCGACCCCCCCCTCACCCCCCCCCGTGACTATGTCCCTAGAACTCCCCCCCTCCCCCCCCGAGAGTATGTCCCTAGACACCCCCCTCACCCCCCGAGACTATGACCCTAGACCCCCCCCCTCACCTCCCTGAGACTATGTCCCTAGAACCCCCCCTCCCCCCCACCCGAGACTATGTCCCTAGAGACCCCCCCACCCCCCCGAGACTATGTCCTAGACCCCCCCCGAGACTATGTCCCTAGACACCCCCCCGAGACTATGTCCCAAGACCCCCTCCCCCTCAGCCGCCCGAGACTATGTCCCTAGGCCCCCCGCCCTTCCCCGCCCGACACTATGTCCCTAGACACCCCCCCTCTCCCCCGAGACTATATCCCTAGAGCCCCCCCCCACAGCCCCCCCGAGATTATGTCCCTAGACCCCCCCCTTCCCCGCCCCCCAAGACTATAGCCCTAGAACCCCAGCGAGCCTATGTCCCTAGACACCCCCCCTCCGCCCCCCGAGGCTATGTCCCTAGACACCCCCCCCCTCACCCCCCCGAGACTATGTCCCTAGACCCCTCCCCTCCTCCCCCCCGAGACTATCTCCCTAGACTCCCCCCCACACCCCCCGAGACTATGTCCCTAGACACCCCCCCCTCCCCCCCCGAGACAATGTCCCTAGACCCTCCCCCATCCCCCCCCCGAGACTAGGTCCCTAGACCCCACCCCGTCCACCCCCAAGGCTATGTCCCTAGACCACCCACCCCTCCCCCCCCCAGACTATGTCCCAAGACCCCACCCCTCCCTCCGCCCGAGACTATGTCCCTAGACCCGGCCCCACCCCGAGACTATGTCCCTAGACCCCCCCCCTACCCCCCGAGACTATGTCCCTAGACCCCCCCCCTCCCCCCCGAGACTATGTCCCTAGACCCCCCCTCCCCCCCGAGACTATGTCCCTTGACCCCCCCCTCCCCCCCGAGACTATGTCCCTAGACCCCCCCGAGACTATGTCCCTAGACTCCCCCCTCCCCCAATCCCCGAGACTATGTCCCTAGACCCCACCCACCCTCCCTCCCCCGAGACTATGTCCCTAGACCCCACCCTCCCCACCCCCCGAGACTATGTCCCTAGACCCCCCCCCCCACCCCCCCGAGACTATGTCCCTAGACACCCCCCCCTCCCCCCTCCAAGACTATGTCCCTAGACCTCCCCCACCCCCCCGGAAACTATGTCCCTAGATCCCCCCCTCCCCCCCCCCAGAGACTATGTCCCTAGACCCCCCCCTCACCCTCCCCGAGACAATGTCCCCTAGACACCCCCCCCTCCCCCCCAACGAGACTATGTCCCTAGAACCCCCCTCCCCCCCCGAAACTATGTCCCTAGACCACCCCCACCCCCGAGACTATGTCCCTAGACCCCCCTCCCCCCCCGAGACTATGTCCCTAGACCCTCACACCCCCCCGAAAATATGTCCCTAGACCCCCACCCCCTGCCCCCCACCGAGACTATGTCCCTAGATCCCCCCCTCCCCCCCCCCGAGACTATGTCCCTAGACCCCCCCCCACCCCCCCGGAGCCTATGTCACTAGAGCCCCCCCCTCCCCCCTCCAAGACTATGTCCCTAGACCTCCCCCACCCCTCCCGAGACTATGTCCCTCGATCCACCCCTCCCCCACCCGGAGACTATGTCCCTAGACCCCCCCCCTCACCCTTCCCGAGACTATGTCCCTAGACTCCCCCCCTCGCCCTCCGAGACTATGTCCCTAGACACCCCCTCACCCCCCCGAGACTATGTCCCTAAAACTCCCCCCCTCCCGCTCCGAGACTATGTCCCTAGACACCCCCCTCCCCCCCCGAGACTATGACCCTAGACGCCCCCCTCACCTCCCCGAGACTATGTCCCTAGAACCCCCCCATCCCCCCCAACCGAGACTATGTCCCTAGAGAAACCCCCACCCCCCGAGATTATGTCCCAAGACACCCCCCCGAGACTATGTCCCTAGACACCCCCCCGAGACTATGTCCCTAGAGCCCCCCCCCCACAGCACCCCGTGATTATGTCCCTAGACCCCCCCTTCCCCGCCCCCCAAGACTATAGCCCTAGAACCCCCGCGAGCCTATGTCCCTAGAAACCCCCCTCCACCCCCCGAGGCTATGTACCTAGACCCCCCCCTCTCACGCCCCCCGAGACTATGTCCCTAGACACCCCGCTCATCCCCCCCGTGACTATGTCCCTAGACCCATCCCCTCCTCCCCCCTGAGTCTATCTCCCTAGACACCCCCCCACACTCCCCGAGACTATGTCCCTAGACACCCCCCCCTCCCCTCCCGAGACTATGTCCCTATAACCCCCGACCCTTCCCCCCCCAAGACTATGTCCCTAGAAAACCCCCTACCCCCAAGACTATGTACCTAGAGCCCCCCCCACAGCCCCCCTGAGATTATGTCCCTAGCACCCCCCCTCCCCCGCCCCCCCAAGACTATGTCCCTAGACCCCCCCCGAGCCTATGTCCCTAGACCACCCCCTCACCCCCCCGAGACTATGTCCCTAGACCCCTCC